>CAIGRQ010039350.1:0-12708 GCA_903798375.1 Fraxinus sp. D2006-0159
GCACGTTGCTCTTAACTAGTTATATAAAAAGTGAGTAAATTACGCACATAACATAACTTTTCTAGTGGGATAGAAACCTGACCGTCTCATTCTCACTAAATCATACATATTATCAATCTCCACTTAAGGTATTTAGCCTGGTGGTTGGTTTCTGTGTAGATCTACATAATAATACCCTATATTATTATCCACAAGATCATTTTTTAATTTAGATCACATAATAACATATAAAATACTTAACTTAAAGCATTAAAAAATGAACACGAAATCACTTGACATTTAGAGAAATCCATACGTGTTCGTTAAATTTCTTGTATTCTTGAATTACTAAGACTGAAAATTCTTACGAACGGATCTTGGACGCGTCGAAAAATATTTTCTTTCTTTCTTTTCTTTTCTTTTTCTCCCTTGTCTCACGTTTCTCTCTTTCTATCATTTCTGTTTGATTTGTGAATTGACGTGGATGGTGTACAATATATATATACAATTAAATTGTTGTGAGACCTACCTAAAATTTTAATAGGACTGTTAATTAGAATTTAAATTGGACTCTTAACCAACATATCAACTTATCATGAAATTTGAATTTAAGAGAATTCTAACTGCATGAGGATAATATTTCAGTGTGGATATACACAAATTTCAAGTTTAGTCTAAATACTTTTATATCAGATTATGAATAACAATTTAATAGATATCCAATAAATATTTAATCACAATCAAAAATTGACAACTATCCTAATTAAAATAGAATTACAATTAACCTTTATAATCTTACCCATGAACTTGCTTTCAAACTAGTATTTGAATTGAGATAATGAAGAGTAGTAAAGTCCAAGATAAGTAGAATTACAATTTAACTGTCGATTTATATCAAAGTAAATATAAAATAACAATTAGCATTTAAATAATAAACATGAAATGTGACTTTACAATCAAATCCTATCAACTTAATTACAAATTCTAATCCAATAAAAAAATTAGTTTACACACACACACACACACTAAAACCCATCGTATGAAAATTTAATTATTAGGAATATTAGCACAAGGTCTCTAAAAAATGGTAAAATTATTAGGTTATCCTAAAATCTCAAAACTTGCATTTATGCCTCATAATATATTGTACGGATTTTTTATTTTTTTGGTATTACAGATGTCATGAAAGAAGGAATTTGGTTTAGTGGTTTATTGAGTGAACTTGGTTTTGTTGATGATAATGTTATCTTATCTTCTTGTAACCAAAGTGAAATACATTTGAGTAAAAATCCCAAGCATCATGATAAAACAAAAAATGTTGATGTTAAGTACCATTTTATATAAATATCATTTCTAAAGGGATATTTAAAATTGGGAAAGTTGCAACTCAGGTAAATTCTTCTGATATGGGAACTAAAGTATTACCTTTAAGTAAATTTGGAAACTACTTGAAATTATTATTATTTGTTGATAGTTTGAATTAATTGTACAAGTACTTTGGAGCAAATGAAATTGAAATTGCTGGTGATGCTCCTGGTTACACTCGAGTGAGTCAATTCTTGGTAGCAAGGTGGATAATATTGGGTTATTGTGCACGTGTGATGTGTGCGCCATGAAAATTGACTTAAAGTCATGTTTATCAAATGGCAACTTTTAAGTGGATGGAGCTAATCGGAATGTGACACTTGGCATCTTGCTGGCCGTTTGATTGCTTTCTAGATGTTTCCAGCGGTTAAATCCCTCACTTGACTTCTGCCGCCCTCCCCGCCCCTCCCCTCCCCTAGAGTATCATGGGGGAGGTAAATCGCGAGACATGTCTCAGCAGACCAGAGTACAAGAGCTGTCATATTGTGCCCACAAAAAATCCAATTCTAAACTTTGTTACAGGAGTTTCATTCTTCTGATTGATGTGGCTTTAGATTGAGAGAGAAAACCAACCCTTAGTCTAGGGTTTCATCTTTTGGTCTAAAAATTCTCATTTGAGACTGAAATCTTCAAAATTGTTTCTGTAATGCCACATGCTTATTTTTTGTGATTACCGTGTCTATTTGAATTACTTGCATTTATTTTTACATTTACTATTGAATTATTATAATTATCAAAGTTGTGATTAATTATGTTGATACAATGGAATGTGCCTTGGACACTCTATGTGATCGACGTGCCTAGTAGTAGTTCTAAATTTTATTTTATTTTCTAACCGTGAATGTCCGGACCAGCTTGCGCGCACCTCGACTAATCCCACGGGGCCCTAAAGTTTACAGTCGGTACTCACCTCAGTGGTCTTAAAGGGATTCGAATTGGTGACCATTGTGAAGCAAACTCAAAACCTGACCAATTGAGCAACCCCTTAAAGTTAGTAGTAGCTCTAAACTTAAAAAACGTATAATTCTAACTAAAGTTACAATTTAATATAATTGGATGCCCTTGACGTATCTCAGTTCTATTAATTTAATTATAATGTCTATAATTAATTTTATTTAGTTAGATTAAATTCTATATGGTATTTATTCTATTTTGGACAATCTTGTTTTTAAATTGAACCTAGACATCAAGTTGGGAGATTTCCTTTTGTAAATAAATAAATAATAATAGTAATGGTATATAAATAATAATGAAATTAATTGCCAATAGAACTAATTTAAAGATTAAGGGTGTGTTTGAGTCACATTATTTTGAAAAAATGTATATTGGAAAAATAGATTGATGGAGAATGTGTGGTTGAAAAAGAAGGAAAAGTTGTTGATGTGATAGAAAATATTATTTTATCGAAGAATGTATGGTTGAAATTGAGTATAAGAATGAAAATGAAAATTTTAATGTGTACCAAACAGGGGCTAGATAAGTTAATAAGAAGAGTTAATGGGCCTACTCAGTCAATTATTATAAATTACTCCTACTTAGACGCCAATAATGTTTTAGGAGTCAAGATTTTACCTTAAAATACTTCCTTGCAATAGTAGAATTTCATCTCCTCTAAAAATCTTTGTTCTTCAGTCTTCACCACTAATTACATTCTTATTGGCTAGGCGATATACCAAGTGAGGTCATGATGTTAATGTTAAGTTTTTAAAGAAATCAAAGAAAGTGAATACATATAGAGAAATGATTTTTATTTTAAAGTAATTCATACACTCATCATAAGCATGCTTCAGATGCATGAGATTTGTTTATTGAGCATTAGTTCATTCCATGTTATCTCTCCCCATTTTTAGATAATGAAGGTAAGATGATTCGAGATGATGACTTGTGGTGACACGGACTCAATACTATCATATTTAAATGTTGAATTTGTTTTAATAATTAAAGTTAAAATTCGATTTAATTGTTTTATATTTTATTAAGTACAAATATATTTTCATAAATGAAGTCATTGATGTTTATTATGTTGAATAAATATTTAATCATTTTTTGCATTTCTGATTTTAAGAGAAATAAAATGATAATATTTCTAAATCTAGGTATCTAGATTTGGGGATGTTACAGTTTCTGATACTAGTATTTTCTAAGTGAAAATGCTAAGGGCTTGAGTGTTCATATGTTGTATAGATCGGAATTGTGGTTTGTGTGAGTTCTTAGTGGAATTGGCTATTCCATCTGCGGTTTCTAAAAGATAAGTCCATTTAAGGCTAAATCTTTTGTATTCTTGAACTATTGTAAACATTTGTTGCCGTTTTGGTCATCTTAGTGCAATCGAGCATTATTCAATTTAATGGATGTTCATTAGGTATTAGAAATAGTCATCGAACCTTAGGGGTTTTGGCTGGAAAAATTCCTTGTGTTCAATATTTAATTTCCGCAAGTTCTACTTTTTGTAATTTTAGATTCGTGTGATTGATCGCTTATATTTATATTTATGGGCATTTCACAAATTATTGATACAAGGCAAAGCAACTCCACGAGACACATTTACACTTCCAAGAACCCGCATGATACACTTGGATCACATACCGATTCTCCTCCGATTTTGGCTTCTGCAAAGCACTAAAAAGGTTGATAATCAAAACATGCAAAAAGGGATTGACATCAGCCACAGAATATCTTTCACTTTCTTGTCATCTTTGACTAGCAAAAGTTTCTCAATGCAACTTGCAGAATAAGAATGGACTACATTTTACTGCAAGTCGAGGATGCGAATCACATTCGGAAGCAATCCCACTGCAATGTGTTTAGAGATTTGATTCATAAACATTGTGAAGAACTTCAATGCACCAGCCTTTGACATTGGAAAGTCATCTATACATTGACTGCAAAAATCTGGCACAATAGCAGACCCAAAAAAAGCTCTCAACATCAAGATCAGTGGATACTGAACTTCCACCTGCCTTCTTCGTGGCAAGTGAGACAACCAAATAAATAGCACAGTCCTTATGCTTCCAATTGTCAGCTGTATTCTCTGCATACGAGGCCAAAAGACTATATTTGAGCTGAAACTTTCTCTTTACTATTCATAGCAATCCCCTTCAGGAGTTCACAAGCAATTCTCCTCCTCGTTTCAAGGTCACTCCCTTCCATGTCACTCCTTATGATGAACACATAATTCAACTCCTCATCTTCGTCTTTCAACATCACATTGGGTATCAAAACAGTTTGACAAATCTGTTGCAAGATATTGTCCCTAGCAAACAAAGTGTTAGACCTCGCAAAGAAGTCGTTTAGAAGATAAGATGCACATGGACAAAAGGATGGAGCATGATTCTTAATCGAATTAGTTAGAAGATAGCCAATAGGGGGGTCACCACCTATCATTATGCACAAATGATCAAATTACCCAAACGCTTGGTGGGAAATATATAAATACCCCCTCATTTGAAAAAGAATGCATGCAATTCAAATATCTCCCTCTCAAATAGCTATTTCTCCTTTAATGCTAGTTGAAGCATCTAGACTAGTGAATTTATGAGGTGAAACTCATAGTTAGATAAAAAGATTTGTTGATTGTATTTACACTTGATCTTCGATTGTAATTGTCTCACCAACAAAATCGTTTGATCCGATTTTTACGATCAAGACAAAGTATGGTGAACATTTGAACTAACCTTGGTAAAAAATTTAACAGTAGTCATACTTGAACTAACCTCCAGTAAATGATAATGTGCAAAAATAGTCTCAAAATAAATGAAAGTAAAAATTAAGGGAATAAATACAAAGTGTAAATGACTCAATGGTACTCACGAGAGTAAACCCTCGCATGATACATCAATAGGGTCATGCATGTGGTCTGAAACATATCCTGATCAAATAGTCAGATAAGTCGGAATTGCTCGTTGGTGAAGGTCTCATCTGGGAGAAGGGGCTCCCGTAGGGAATAGGTAGGTTATATTGGTTTTGATGACATTGTCCTGTATCAAAATTTATACGCATTATGTTAATTTTATATCATGGATGAAGTTATTTTTCATCCACTTATGTTATTTAGTCCTTTATTAAATATGATAAAGTGGTTTGTTAACTTGTTTAATTATAGGTACCCAGTGTATCTCCATCATCTTGTTGATTTTATCACGATTTCATAAAGAATATATGGATGAATAATTGAAGATAACATAATAAAATATCAAGTTCTACAAATTTGATTGAAGGTTCTAAAAGACCTAATATTATGCTACTTTTATTTTAATTTGTACTATACAAATATTAATACAATCATAAAAATATTATATTGAACCAGAAACTCAATGTCTTGAAAATTTAATTGTTTGGCATGATCGGTCACACCATCCCGGATTAAAAAATTATTAAAAATTCGAATTGAAATTCAAAGAACCAGAAAATATTCCGATCCAATGAATTCACATGTAATACTTGTTCTCTATATCATTGACAATCACTAGTTAAAGAGAAACTAAATCCTTATAATCTTAAAAATTAGTTATGGTGATATATGAGATCCATCATCATCCATATGACTATCTAAATATTATTTGTATCTAATAAATATATCCACTAAATATTGCATGTTATTATAAGAGTTTGCGATATTACTTGCTCAAATTTTAAATTATAAGCATAATTTTCATATTATATCATCAAGACGAAGAGTCTTTTCAATGCTAATGAATCTACATCGAAAACTTGATAAATATTAGTTGTGATACGATAAATGATTTAATGCAATCAATTGTTAAGTGCTTCCAATGAATTTATAAATCATTATAATTGAGAACAAAGTGTGTCCCATTTCTTTCAAGGGAATGCTATTGCATATGAAGCAAAACAATAGGATCATACCAACATCAAGTTCTTCCTGCAATATTAGGCTTATGGTCATAGCCCAATATTTCCATCTAATTTTTATGGTGCAATATATCTACAATCGCTCCACCACAGTACACTAAGCTGGATATTAACGAATGTTGAGAGCATATGTCTAGTTTGAATCCCTATATAATATTTTAGACTCTAACTAATTATATTTTATAACGCATCATTATATATCTAAATTTTTACAAAAGATATAATTCGAACCAAAAGTTTAAAAGATAATTCATTTATATATATTTACTAATCAAAGAGATTAATGATATCCACACACCAGTTTAAATGCTCCAACTTAAATTAACATTCTAGAAAAAAGATTCATTAATATTATATTTGATAAATCAATATCATGCTTGAAGCGTGATAACATTCGATTCCAAAATAAAAATCTTCAAACAAAAATGGAGCAAATAATAAAGATAATCTCATTGAGGAGGCATAAACTCTTAATAAATATATAGGCATAGTAAATTGTAAAACTTTAGAAGAGCTTCATGTACGTGAAATATTTAATTGAGATATTTTAATAAGTTGTGTCATAATGAGAAATAAGTGAATCGGAAAATAAAAATAAAAAAAAAAAATTATCAACAACATGTTTGTACATGACTAGTCATAGTTGAACACGCATTACATATTATTCTTAAATACTTTACAATGCTATAAAAATAATATTTAAAGATGTGAGAATATAAAAAATAATTCATACAAATTGTTTGTGTAAAATGAACATTTGACTCAAATGAAATAAAAACCATTTTTGTGAAAACAATTCAACTAGTTGAGGAAGTCAATTAGAATAGTCTCGTCGTTTACCCGTTTCATCTAAATTGAACATCCAACTAATACCATCATTTCTTCATATTCTTTTAATATGCATTGAATATATCAATTGAAGTTATTTATTATAAATACGCATTATTCCCTCATTTACCTTCTTTATATCTTAACATTCATCAAATAAATCATTAATTGGAAGAACACTCTAAAAATATTTATCTTTATTTCCAAAAAAATTTTAAAAAAAAAACAATGAATTTAATATTCTATCCAGTTGAGTGGAATGAATCTTTCGAATATACTTTAATTATAATAAAATAACTGAAAAAATAATTCATAATAATATTGTTCAAATCATTAAATAAATCAAATACATATTGAAAAATGAGAAGGTAATGAATCTATCAAATATGATTAAATAAATTAAATATATATTGAAAAATGGAAATTGAGATAATGAATGTGTCAAATGTATATTCATCATAACTAAATAATTGACATAATAATTAATGATAACATTAAGGTATTATTGAAATAATTGAATTATAGAAATAATAGAATCGTCCAATTGAAATTGCTAGAGAAATATGAAATTCCTGGGTCTGGGACTACAATTCGATCACCTAAATGTACAAAAAGTAAATTAAAAAAATGAAATTGTAACATCCAATGAATGACTTTCAACATAATGAATTTCACATGGGCTCGTACAAAATAAATAAATGATCGCATTATAGGTGCAATCACAAGTATATATATATTGTTATTATGATAATACATGATATTTAACATGTATTGTAGTTATAACCAACTCATATGACATGATTATTAATACTATCCTTGAAAAAATTAATTTGTTTGCATTATATAATTCAAGCGATATTATCATGAAGGAGTGAATATAAATTTCACTTTTTTCTTGATCAAAATTTTGTTGCATTGAATTTTCTCGATAATGATTTGAAAAAGACAACTTTTGTAGCATATTCAAAAGATTAATATATTGTTTTCATATATATAACTATGACATTCACTACATGATTTTTTCTAGTAAGGTATTAACGAGGCATATTCTGTGTTGTGAATGTTCCTAATCTTCAAGACATTTACTCTAAAAATAGTACTCTTACATGTTACAAATCTTATATGAAACTCATGAAGAGAATAACAACATGATATATTTTTTATGAACCATCAATAGTGAAATTACGATATTCGACCCAAATTACACCTAGAATGGGGTGAATAGGTGATTATCGAGATTAAAAATTAATAATTAAATAGCAACAAATCACTATGAATTATCTCTTGATGGTTAATCAATCAAGTCAATTTTCCTAAGTTGAATTGTCGAATTATATGAAAGCAATAAGTAAACAACCAGAATGATCACGGGGAAACATCAATTGGGTAAAAACTCTTAGCACTTTGTAGTCAACAATCTACTACAAAAGAATTATGAACTTACAGTCCGCAAAACTCGACTAGCACCAGTACTTTCTAACCTCCGAGTGCAACCCCACAACCCTCATGGATTACGTGCTTCTATACCAACTCCCAATTGTAGTTTTCAAAGCCCTCCTGGATTGTGTACTCATGCACCAACTCCTGAATTCGTCTATCTCCTGTAGATCAACAAAGAACTCTGCGTTCTCCAACAACTGGAACTCCAATCACCTTCCCTTGATTTTCAGAACTCTGACACATGTGTAGGAAATAACAGTTTGATATTTGGATTATAGATTTGATATTTTCTATGCCAAGAATAAATCAAAACATGAAGGTTGAAAGCTTATTTGAAGAAGAGGATATGAAGCAGTATGTGTTTTCTCAATGTTCAACCTTGGAAAAACCGTTCAGAGGGTTGCTGGTATTTATAGTTTAGGTTTAGGATTGAATATGCCGACCAAAAGCCTTAAAAATGTAAATCAAAATTTTCTGTGAAACACTGTTGCTTGAGCGAAACTTATCTGACAAGCGAGCGACAGTGTTTCTATTTCTGCCGCTCGAGCAAAGTCAGGGCGACAGTCTAGCAAAATTGCGACGCCGTTTTTTCCTTCTTTCCATTCTCGAACCCTAGACCTAATACAACTCAATTAATAGTACTTGTAGCTTATTCCTTGACTTTTACAACATATTGATTCTAATTCTTTTTGTTCACAAATTTACAAATTACATTAAAAACCTAACAAGCTCCTCATTTGGCATTATGTGACAAAACTACAAATCTAAAATTAAGCTAGTAAAAATACAGACACAAGACAACTAGTAATATCAAACCAGCTGTCTTGGCTGAAATGTGCTTTTCCTTTGTCAACCTTTTTCCTAAAACAGACAACTTAATACCTAGTTTAAAAACACGTGAAAGAGTAATATGATAATTAAATGCAATTCAAACGGTTAACCATAAGTTATACAAGCTATATTAAGATACAATATCAATGTAAACCAATATACCAAAAGATACTTTGATATCACTAAACATCAAAACTTAATCTAGCTGAAACGAATATTAAATACCTCCGAATCAAAAATTTTAAATATATCAAAAATTCAAAAACTCAAAAAAGAGCTTCTTCAATCATTCTCCCCATTTTTGTCATAAATGATAAGTGACCGATAAATAAAATACAATAACCTAAAAATGAAGTTGTTAGCATGCATAAGTATAAGCAATTGACAGTAACCCTTTCCACATACATAACTCAAGTTAGCATGGAGTAAATTGTATAAGTGGCCCATATGTGTAAAATGTTACTAATCCTTTGAAAGAAGGACCCCAAACTTTAATTTTATGAGAAATGACACGCTAAACACCACTGTCAATAAGTGTGTTCCTCTACTTATGAAAGTCAAATAATTTAAAGTACATTAGAACCTATACAGAAAAGCTCATTTTGTATGGAGATTTTTTTCTCCCTCTGACTTTGAGCATAATTTATTTTCACATCTTTCAATATTTTAAGCTCATTCTTATTTTTCACATCTTAAGTGATGATCCTTCTTCATTAAGCGATGAAAATGAACCATGTAGCGAGCTTTAGGCCATTAACCCAAGTCAATTGACCATAGACACCAGGTTAAGAGAAATCTCGCATGCTTAATTGCTCAAGTCAAATAGGCTCCAAAGAAGAACATATGATATTAAGCTTTTTATTACCAGGGATAAACTTGAGGTTATGTCTAATAAATAAGGTCAATTCATATTCAAAGTTATCTTACTAACGTGTGATTGACATCCCAAATCTCACACACGTAGTAGAGTCCCACTAACAATAGCATAATGTGTGCAGTGTAGATGGTACATGAAAACACCTATACTAAATACTTCATAAATAACCTAAGCCAGCAATGAAAACTATGTTACGGTTCATCAATTAAACCCATGCTTGATCACAATAAACAAATTCAAATATATTGTATTTTATGATGTAAAAACAAAGTCTTCCATTTTATTTTTCATTTTATTTTTTTTTTATTTTTTGGTGTTTTATTTTAAAACAAAAATGCACCAAGAACACAAAAATAATGATAAAAATAAAACAATATGCATGAATTTTCTATCTAGAAAACAAATAAACAAATATGGTGTATGTATAAATCAATGTCACACATTACTAAAGCACGAGCATGTACCAAAAAATCTAAATACAGAGGAGAGGTACACAAACACTAATAGTCGTCCTAGGATATTTAAGTCTCAGACCATCAAATGGTTTGGTAAATAGGTTATCTAATTGGTTTTCTATAGAGATGTGCTCAAGAGTAACAACATGGGTCTCTAAGTTTTCGAATAAAATGATGTAGTATATCAATAAATTTGGTTCTAGAGTGTTGAACGGGATTTTTGAATATATTGATGACACTAGTGTTATCACAAAACACGGTCATAGTTCCCAGTTCAATTCCATATTCATTCAACATCTACTTCATCCAAACAGCTGAGTGCAGTAACTTCCTTCAACTATATATTTTCGACATCTACCATAGATCAGAGATAGAATTTTATTTCTTACTCATCCAAGATACAAGATTGAAACTATAATCCTTTCATCAATATGATCCGATTAATTACGAGATATAGATATGTGTCAATCTCAATTATCGATCATATCTTTTATCCCACCGTTAAGTCAATGTAAGTCGAAAACTCCTTTTCGACTTATGAGTTCATCTTGGCCAAAGATTTCATTATCAGCTTAACTAGATAAAATATAAATCATAATCTTTTACTATCTAAGAGTGACAAACCCCCTATTGATAATTCACAACCTTCACATGTTTCTTGACATACCCGAACGATGCTGTATTNATCTTGGCCAAAGATTTCATTATCAGCTTAACTAGATAAAATATAAATCATAATCTTTTACTATCTAAGAGTGACAAACCCCCTATTGATAATTCACAACCTTCACATGTTTCTTGACATACCCGAACGATGCTGTATTAGCGACCCTTGGCAAACCAACATCTAACATCACAAAATATGACTGTCATCATATAAGGCACTATGATGACCTCAAGTCAAAGGACCAATTCCACTACCGAACATTAGAGATAAACCACTGGCACTCAGATAGTTATCCATGTGGAATCTACCAGCGGATCTCCAATGTTTTGTTCTGTAACAAAACATCTACTTGTCCATTCAAGTGTCACCACACTTTAGCTTGTGAGATTAGATACTTACTTCATAATTAAGAAATACCACACGTGATGGTCTATCCGTAATAACGATATTTGTATCTCGTTATTACATACGACCATGAACGATTTAAGATTCGGTCATATATAATTTGTAACAAATCACCAAGATTTGAATCTATGGATTCTGTTATTTAATCTACTAGAATATTGATTCAATTAAATAATAGATCCCGTAAATATGCATCGATTATATATATATTAAAAGTGTTTATACCCAAAGTTGATTGGATCTAGGGCATAACACTTACAAACACTAACTTGCACTAGATCCAATCACTTATGTATCTTATACCATAAGAGACTACATGGTGGTCATGTTTATGCTGCGATAACTCTTTGTCAGTGAATCTACAATCTAATAACTTGTAGGAATTCGTTTTTATTTACGTCATTTCATTGTATTATCTTTTCAATGAGATAATACCGTCTTAACACGTGTTTGAATCATTGATGAGACATTATTTTCTTCGCTTGCACGATGGCTCCATTGTTATCACAATGCAGAAGCATGTGATCAACAATGTTAGGAACTACTTCAAGTTCAGTAATGAACTTCATGATCTAGACCACAGTTTTTGTTACTTTCTAAAACAATAATGTATTAGGCTTTTATTATTGAATCAACGATTATTTCCGATTTGGAGCCTTTCCAACACATCGCTTAAGAGTAAACCAATATCATAATTGGGATACGCTATCATTCTAGTCTGATTAGAAGTTAGCATCAGTGTATCCATGAACTCTCGGTTCATTTTCTCCATAGAAAATCTTCTCAAGATCGGATCTATATAGATTGGGATGAGTTAAGCAATCTTTTAGATCTATCTATATAGATCAACTTGCTTCTCGCATATCTATTACGAAGAAATTATTTGACAACCATAATTTCAACAATTGAAATATAAGGATGTCATTTTCTATAATATGTCTCATACTTATAATATTAGAAATGTGACAATGCTTCCACTATCTTCTTGT
>CAIGRQ010039358.1:0-16470 GCA_903798375.1 Fraxinus sp. D2006-0159
CGCCCATTTTTTTTCCTTTTTTTTTTTTTTTGTTTTTTAATATATTGCTGAGGTTTATGATTTATAAAAAATAGGGATTTTGTGAAGTTGAAAATATGTGACATCTGTTGACTGTGATTTGTGATAAAGAAAATAATAAATTGAAGAATTTATAATACATGATTTTCACATCTTAGTGCATTTATGTATAGAGTGAAATTTTTTAATTATTATTTAATTAAATATTAATAGACAAACTCACTATTATGGTCGTTCAATGGTTAATGATCAACGGTCAACGATCGTCCTAACTGATCAATAATCCTGGATCCGCCACTCGGGGTGGTAGTGTTGATTTCAATGAAGAGATACATGTCGAAATTTCTTGTTAGACGCATTTAATTCTATTTATTCTGATACCATGTCAAATATGTTATAATAGAACTCCGATGGAAGAATTTTAAAATGTTTTCAAGTATAATATCATACTAATATATTCAATTTTTCATCAAGTGTAAGATTAGAATTAGTCGAAAAACTTCTATGGCATATTTCGGTAAGAAAAAAAAAATTAAAATCTCGATATTATGTTACCAGTCTGTCTAATATTGTATACTAAACATGCATCTAATGTCTTTCAATCATTTCAGAAACAAAGCTTAAAGCTCTTTTGATACCCCTAACCCAAATACGACTTGATTTTAACGTTGTTTGTTTGTGAATGAAACAACTTACCATTTACGCTAGTCGACTAGTAGTGTCGAGGCCAGCATATCTTGGACAAAAACGGCTCTTCCGGCTGCCTGTCTTGTTCTTTCTTCTCTCTCTTCACGACTTAAGGATGAATCGAAACTGCAAGGAGAGACTTATTTAACAATTAACACCGTCCAATACTCACTAATATACCTCATCTAATATGCTAAAATATATAATGATATTGAGACAGAGCAATTTGATTTACTACCTTGATTTCCACCTATGTTGTGATGACATGCTTTTCGAGAAATCGGCATCAATACTCGATATCACAGATTTCGAAATTTCTTCTGTTTCAGATGCAGACAAGTTCAAAAGAGATGATAACAAAGTATCAGGGACTGCATTAGATGAAGTTGTAGTGTGTGATCGATAGCCACTGCCTCCTAGAAGGGCCTGTAACTGGGCATCACGAAGATCCTTTCCCAGCACGGACAGCGCTCGACTGTTGGGAATGGCAGCTCTATGCAGTCTTCGACGTCGCTGAAGGTAATTGCAAGTTAAAGAAACCTTTCTATTAAAATGCAGGAATATAAGTTAAACACGCATCAACGTGTAGTTGTATTCGAAATATAAGGATATCTTGAATAACTGTCCGTGCTGTAGTATGATATGATTTAACACATCTCCAGTAACTTCAACCGAGCAAACAGGACAGGCCTGCTAGAAAGAAATTAATGTAGTATAAGGTTCTTGAAACAACATTAGCATATACTTACCATTCGAATTCTTTTTTCAACGAAAAGTTGGATCCCACCATAAAAAACTAAATAAAGAAACAAACAAATCTTGAAGTATAGAAAGAAGTAGAAGAAGAATGTAAAACACCCTCTCTCCGTGTATGAGTGAGCACTTGTGCAAAGTTCCATCAGTTTACATCAGATCAAATGGACTACAAATAAAGTTGATACTGTCACGTGAGATAAAATCGAGAAGAGAGAGATACAAATCCTGATTCTGATCAGACAGACAGTCTTCACCAAGTATTAACCTCACCAGTCGATGCAGTGACTTGCTTATTCAATTGATATTTACAGATGCACTTGAGATGGTATATGAATCTTTCTTTGATATTCTAATATAACCCCATTCCAATAGGTTAGGTTGTAAACATCCTAAATGCAGGAACGTCCAAGAAACCAGAAAACAATCCAAATCTTTATTGCACAATCTGGCTCTAATTTAGAAGGTCCTCGGAAACCCTGCGATCAATCAACCCTCCTCACGTCTCTCTTCACTAACCTCTTCCCAGCAGGCATTGTGTACGAAAACTGTCTATAGTGATTATCAGCAGAGTGAAAGTGAACCGTTTATACTGGTTATATCAATAAGAAATGGAAGGACTCGAAGAATCATATTCGCACACCTAAAATTTCACAAAAAAGATAAAAAAATTATCATATGTAATCTTATGCTATCTATATCACACACTGCTCATTATCACATCTTGCTTTCAGCTAAATATGTATAAATCAGCTCTCATCATTTCTCGTTGAATCTCTGGGTTCAGTAGGTAAACTTCCACAATAATGCTGCACTTGACCCTTAAGCATAAACCATTATAGCTCTACCGAAATCCCATTAATTTTGCAAATACGAGGTCAACCAGATACTAATGCAAGAATAATCCTTATGTTGAATACTGCTGAATAGATATTTACAGGTCCCTGATATAAGCATGTTGGAGAGTTGTTTATAATCAGTTTAAAATTATAAATAGATAGAAATGAATGGTTGATAAGTGAGAAGTACTAGTGGGTTACACAAAATGTGCGGATAAAACGTGGTTTGATCGATTATAAACAGATTATAAACATGTGCCAAACATAAGCCGGTTCATGGTTGATATGCAGAATCGAGTAGAACTTGATTGTAAAATAAACCAGATTTTCCTTTCTTAAACAGTCACTGATGTACAATCCACCTTACTGAACGAGGCGTAGACAAGAATTAAAAAGGGAAACTTTAGACCGAATTAAGCAAATATAAACATTAGCCGTAAAGAAATCATAAAACAACAGCAACAAAGAGAGAAATTTTCTAAAATAGAAATTCAAAGGATAAATATAAAAATCAATCTAATGAGTAACTCACGATGACTTTTGATTCGCAAGAGTGTTCATCTTCTAGATGTGAGCAAAGGGAGGCTATATCAAACTCCTCGTAACAATACGGGCATGAGAATTCAGGTAAAGGGTCTTCTTCTTCAACCTCGAAATCATCGATATTAAAGCGATCTACTGAAGAAAATTCGATAAAATTAATTTTTCAGAACAATTGAGAGTGGTATAAAAAGAATTATGGAAAAAAGAAACGAACCCAATCGAGAGGAGTCGTTATGGTGCCTGCCATGGCTCTGGCTGAGACGGCGGTGGTGCTGCAAGATGAATTGGTTCTTCGTGACGGAACGTGAGCCACCGAATTCGGAGTCCATGAATAAAGCCCAGAAAGAAATGGCAAAGACTAACCGAGATTGGATTATTAATACACAAATTATTACGAAAACAAGATTATGGTAATTTGAAAGTGATTACGCCTTTGTCGTTTTCTTTTGGGAAATGGGAGCAGGATATGTTTTAGAAAAACCTACTGTGTTTCTATTTTTGTTGTCTGTTTGTGTTCTTGGGAGACATAGGTGGCGTTTGGTATCATCAATATTGGAAAACAGGTCAAAATGGGGAGTACCAAGTTGACGTGCCGTTTGGGTTCATCCAGCCCTCGACTTGTTCATCATCGTCAAAGTTGAACCTCAACACCTTGTCGGAATAATTGACTCTAGGTCAACCATTCATCTGCATTTTGAACGTCATAAAGTAGATACATTAAGTGACGTATTAGGTTGATGACTATCGATATCTTTTCTTAATCCTTGACAAATATTGAGTGCACAAAAAGGAACAAGTATGTTAGATCTCAAGCTTGATATGAGGATGTAATCTTGTAGCTAAAAGGGAATCAAAAAATTGAAGTAGAAAAGTAACAATAGAAGAAAATAGACCATCTTTTTTCCTTTACATGATCTAACTGCCCAATATACTATGGAGATTGAAAGGTTGTATGAATAGCTGATAAACAATAATGGATAAAATATTATGATTACGGTAACGATTTTTTGCACTAATGATCCCTAACGTTTGCAAGTCTTGGGGATCGAGGATCCATCCTTCTTGTTTGAGAAACGTAGGCTGCTAGTGGATGTTTCCATTCTTGTTCCAAAAATGGTGGTCGAGAAGAAGAAAGGAATGATGCGATAGTGAGGAAAGGTAAGCGGAGAGAATGAAATTGGGGGGTGATACCGATGAAGGAAGAGATGAGGGGTATGGAAAATTTAGGGATTTCAAAGGTAATTGGTGTGTTTGTGAGCGGGTACAGTATAAATATTGTACAACATATTTACACAAGATAAAAATATTAATCAATTTATAAATTGGTCAATTCTTGATTTCACTTAGTGACATGTCTATATGAATTTAAAAATAATTGACTATTTCACATTTTGATTGAGTAGAAATTTTTTCCAGTTGTTACTTTTAAATAGTTAATTAATTTTACATAAATCTTCAAAAAAATAAAATATTACGTAACATATAAATTATCAAGGATGGAATTGAAAAGAAAGGGGAAATGAGGGGGCTCCATGGCGTTTTTCCCAAATTAAAAGCCCCCAATTTATATTCCTTTACTATTTTTCATTTTAGAGATAGGGTTTCTCATTTCCAATCCTCGTTAACTCGCAAAACCCGATAACTAAATCCCCAAATCTCTAACTACTCACTCTATCTGCCGATGGCAACCAAAGGTTCGTCGGAATCAGTGGAACAATCCGGCGCCAGCGTCACAGACGCGAACAGCCACAACTCAGGGTTGAGAAAACCGGTGTTTGTAAAGGTTGATTCTTTGAAGCCGGGGTCGAATGGCCACACATTGATCGTGGAAGTATTGAACTCCAACACTGTACTCAGCAAGAAGCCCCGGAATACGATGTCGTTCCGTGGGCCCCAGAACCAGAATACTCGTATCGCGGAGTGCCTCATTGGCGACGAAACGGGCACCATCCTCTTCACTGCCCGTAATAACCAAGGTCCGTTAGCCAATCTCTCCTCCAGGCACACACGTGTATTTATTTACATTTTTTGTAAGGGGTTGCTGTTTCGTGCTAAATATATTATTGTTGGGGAGAATTGGTAATTGACTAAAAATGCTGATAAATGAAACTGAACAAATTGTGAAATTTTATGGGGGAAGAATAGTTGCATTTCTTAATTATTATATTTATCTGGGATTTTATGGCTCAAATTGTATAAATTTCGGCACCTGCGATCTGATTTAGATTTTGGTATTTGTGATTACGCGCCAGCTGTAAATTAGCGAGCATGTATATGCTTTCACCATTCAGTGTCAAATATTTGTTAAGTTTATGGATACTTTTTCTTTTTCAGTGAAGTTCATCTCTTGGGCATTTCTATGCATCATCTCTCCCTGTATCTGTGTCTTTTATGCTTTGTTTCAAGCAATACTAATTTTTGTGGTTTGAGATTGGTTTTCATCTAAACATGAAGGGGACAGTGCTGCTTAATACGTTACATAGTAATAGGCCGGAAAATATTTTTAAGCTGTAATCCTCAATTATCTTGCGAATAAAAGCTTTAACAATCTCTTCTTTGTGGTTCTGCATGGCTAAGTTCAGTTGCAGTTACTTAGCAGTGTTGGAGCCAGTGGAATAGAAGCATAGAAAATTCAGGTTTTGGTTCCATTACGTGGATATTATAACAATAGAAAAAGAAGAAAAAATCAAGTTGGAGTCACTTGCACAAGTCATCTTTTGCCACTCTGTTTGATCCACAGCTACGTCTGCTGCCTACAAGAGAATCCAATGCAATTAGTTTTTCATCAATGTCAGACATGTTAAGTTTAACCAATGCTAACTACCACCAGTCTAAGTACCACCCATGATAAGTGCAATTAAGTGGATGTTTTGACTTGGCATTTAAATGAACCCATCATTTAATGACATCTAATTGTCATCTAGATTGGTGCTAAGCACCAGTGGTGCTAAATAACATTATTCGTTAATTTTAGTCATTTCCTAATTTATTTTTACCTTGTTATCCTTATCTATTTCATTGCCTGCACATCCATTTTACCAACTTTAATTTTGTTGCATTATTTTCTGAACTTCTTATTCTTTGATGTCCTCTCAGTACATAAATCAAACTTTCCCAATTACCGTTGTATAGAAGTTTCTAACTTTCTAGGTATCTTCCTATAATGTTGCGTACTTGTAACACTTCTTCATTTTTTTAATCTATTTAGCATTGGTCCAAATTGCTCCTCCAAAGCTATTTCAATCTATCTTCCTTAAAGCCTCATATCATATATTTAACAAATTACTTGCAACAATTTATCTAATCTTGGATATGGCCTATGAGCTCATCCATGATTTTAAAAAGATCTAGATTTAGGATGAAACCTTGATCCAAGTCTATAGTAATAGAAAATTTCTACTACTACATTTCAAAGTTGGAACTTTCTGTAATATACATATCTAAATTAATACTGGTGTGTGATAGAAATTTCTTCTCTTTGGCACTTACCTTGACACTTCTTCTGTCATTTTATCGTAGATTTTTGTCTAAATTAATAAAATCTACCAATCTCTACAGTAGGCTTGACGGCATGAAATTAATAAATGAAATAATAATTATTATTTTAATCAACGTGTCAGTTTTTTCTGAAAAATCATGTGTGGCATGTCCTACAGTGTCTCCGTATCCATGCTTCATAGTTCACACTTCACAATCAAGAGCATCGTTTCAAAATATTTTATGAGACTTGTGTCTTGAAGTGTGACTTTTGTGAATCACTAAACGCTTTAAAGCTTACGCCACGTGTGCCATTTTCAAGCCCCACGCCTTGATTTACTTAGGCTTACTCCTCAAAGCGGCTATGGTGGTGCTTGTTTCTATTTCCTTTTATGAAATTTTTATAATTGATCTCAGCTTTTTAGGCTATTTTCTAATACCATAAAACCTTTTGCAGAGGCTTTTTTTTGGCCTTGACATGGAAGGAGGAGAATGTGCTATTGTAATTCGATGATGATGTCAAACAATGAGAAGAATTAGTTGACAGTGATGAGGAGCATGATATGAGAATCAAATATGTTGAGATTTAGCATATTTCTGTATTTTTATATTTTTTGATTTATTTTATTGGCCTGTGCTTATGTATCAATATGCCTTGAGGTTTAAAGAAGGATGTATTTATTGTCAAAATCTGCAATGCCTTTTTACATCAGTGCTGTTGGACATGTGTAACTGAATATTATTGACATAGCACTAGGAGATGTATATTTGTCTTGTTTTTTATTCCTGAGATTTGTATGATATGGTGCTTTTATGTTCCTCTTAACATTCTTGTCTGAGCCACCTGATAATACTATAATTGCCTGGAAACAAATTTAAGCTAGTTTACTCTCTATCTGTGGTTTCTTTTTTGTTTTCCTTCTATTCTTTACTCTTCACGTGGGCGGTTGGATGTTATGTTTCTTGATATTGTTTGATCTCTTAACCTTGATGTTATGACCTTGGGAGAGGTCTTCTTCTCCATGCTCTTTTTTCCATTTTTTTTTTAATTTCAACCTTTACCTTAAATGTTAGCCAAAAACCAATTAGTCTATCTGGCAGTATAGTCAAAATGCTCTTTAGTTCATCTGAATTATATATACTAGTTGTATTTTGATACTTAATTGTCGCAATGATATTAACTTCTTGCACTTTTGTAGACGTAATTCCACTCCTACTGTGCTTACTGATGAATTGATTTGGTTTCCCTGCAGTTGATCTGATGAAGCCAGGTAACACCTTGATTCTTCGGAATGCAAAAATTGACATGTTCAAGGGGTCTATGAGGCTAGCTGTTGATAAGTGGGGCCGCATCGAGGTTACTGATCCCGCAAAATTTGTGGTCAAAGAGGACAACAATCTATCACTGGTCGAGTATGAGTTGGTGAATGTTGTTGAAGAATCTTGATGCTGTAACAATTTACTTGGTGATTATTGGGTTTGGTATACCGATTTCGAGAGAATTATATCGATTTTTATCGTTTAAGATAATTAAATTAACTCCATAGGACTAGTATTAGTTTGGTTTGGTTTGATATTTGGCTTGTAAAAGATTGTCCCATGATAGCGTTCCTCAAAAATGGGAAGGTGCAGAATCTGAAGTAAAATTTTCACTTCAAATTATGAGGTCCGCAAGTAGATGGAGGCCATGATTGTTGAAAACTGTAGTGTCAGCTACACGTGCTTTGTACATTTTATCTATTTTTATCCATCAAACATAATGAAGACTCTTGCATCATAACATGTTCCCCATTTTAGTGTATAATTTCGGTGCCATACTGAAATGTAGTGGTTTCATTCCATCAAGGAGAAAGACGAAAAAAACATTTGGAGATCAACTTTTAACCTAACATACGATACATTCAACGAGTTTGTTACAATAAATAAACTTGATTCTTCTTGTGGGTGGACTCTGTTGGAGGTTAAATTTTAGCTCCTGTTTGGTTTAGATAAAAAATAGACTTTTAGTAGATTTTGATAAAAGTTAAAATTCGTAGTTGAAAATAAATTTGAAAAAGATATTGCATCTCAAAAGTTCCTGCAAATAATGCTTATAACTCAACATGAGTTGATTATTTTATTTTTTTTTATTTTTTTTGTTGATATAGGAACCCGCAGCCGCTATTCGTGGGTGCGTACTGGGTAAAACTTCGCTCTATGTGTAGTAACACGTAAACCACACATGAGAGATAAATCGAACTGAACAAGCCTGGTGCGACGGATTCGAACGAGGACGTGTTGGTAGGGGATTCAAACTCGTAACATTCGATCTCAATGTGCACCTGTTCCACCAACTCGATCACTCCCAGAAGGGCTAACATGAGTCGATTATTTTAGTTGAAGTAAATAAAGCTCAATTACCTAGGGTTTTAACTTTCTAAGTTTTGAGACATGTTTAGAATGTCCAATTGTAATTGAACTTAGCAACTTTTTCTGCTCATTTTTTTTTGTTTGAACTCTGAATTGTTACAAGACTTGCTTTCTAGTCCAGTCCCTCTTTCAGTTCTTCTCAGGCCAGCTAATATTTTTGTCAATAATCTTTAGATAATGTTTACTACATTAAATGCTGAACATGTTACTACTACGCTATTGACAATGACAACTACATTAATTCTCATCTCTAAATTCAGATACACAACACAACGAAGAAGATGAGAATAAGATTAACATTTTTTAATGAATTATGTGAAAAATTATTCGAATTCACGAAAATCATGGCAATTTATAATTTTTTAAAATTTGTTAAAATTATAGTTGTGGATCTTTTACTTTCAGAATCTGGTGTCGTGCTTTATCTATTCAAGTATACAGTGAAAAGATAAAAATTAAAAGCAAAAAAAATCTAAATCCGTAAGATTTTCTCACTTGGGCAGGGTTGGGATCATTGGTCCCATAGAAAATAATACAACAAACCTTATTCAACTGCCAAGGACAAAAATTGTCCAGTCCTTTAACAATTTTCCTTAAATGCATCAACCAAAATAGCCCCTGCCATTTAATATTCCAAAATTTACACCTTTTGTTAGGTCAAGTAAACAGGGTCATGATTAGCCACACTACATAATTCTCATGTAATTATAGTGTGTGGGTTGGTGGGGGTGGGAGGAATGGTGGTACAAAATTGTACAATAGTTTATAAATACATTCGTACGCTCGAAATTGTATAAGATTTAGCTCGATCTACATAAAATTAGGTATATTAAAGTCTTGACTTCGAAGAAACATTTCCATGCATGCCTTAAGTTTTCGTTTGGAAAATCTAAATATCATCTCGAGGTCAATATTCTTGGGTACTTTTTCAGTTGCGTCATCAAGTACATTTTCTCTAACATCAATATATAACGTAAATAGATGGGTGTGGACGTAAATTATACAATAATTTATTTAATTAAAAATTATCCAAATACAAAATCAAAACTTCCACATAAACAATTCTTCAATCTTGAAAAGAACTTTGAAAAAATTATAACATTCCACATAAACAATTCTTCACTTTTCCTATTAATAAACCATAACCTTACACGAGAATCATTCATCAACGTAGTGCATATGTTCGGTACATAGATTAAAACGTATTGAATAGACGAGATGTTAACTATTCTCTAGTTATCAAAGATCCCGTCTATCTTCACGGCATAATTTCTTCATCTTGGCTTTCTTGCAACTCATCTTGATTCTGAAATTCTTCCATGGAATTGTTGTAGTCATATGAATTCTCATTATTGCCATAATAATTCCTATTTCTGTATTCATTTCTTGCTCCAATTCCTTTCAAGCTCTCGTATGGATGATTACTGCTATATTTTTCACTGTTTACATCATAAAAGTACTTGCCATTTTCCAAGAATCTTGTATCACTCATTCCTTGCTGTTGGAAATTGTTCATATCGCCACCGTTTCTGTAGTAATTCTCACGGTGGTTTGAGGTTGCGCCGCCCATGAACCTGGTGTCGCTCAGGCCTTGAGGCTGGCCATTGAAACTGCCGCCACCATTGTTGTAATAATTGTTTCTTCTGTAGCCACTCATGGTATTTTCTTGCGGGCTGTTGTAGTAACTACCGCCACCATTTCCGTAGTAATTCTCATGGTGGTTTGGGGTTGCACCGCCCATAAATCTTGTTTCGTCCCGCCCTTGCGGGTGCTCATAGAAGTTTCCGCCATCATAGTTGTTAGGGCCTGCGGTATAACTTTTTTCAGTGAATGTAGTCATGTCTTCTGGCTCAGTAACATAGGAGACAGGGTTGTAGTTTTTGGGGCGATATTTGGTTGTTTCGGGTTCAACATTGGTGGAGGTGGCGGTGGAAGGGAGCTGGCCTGATTCATGACCATAAAGGCCATAAACATTTTCATTTTGAGGAAGGAAACTAGGTTCTTGCTGTTGATTGTTGGGTTCTTCTTTTTTAGTGTTTGGGCTTTGTGTAATTTTGACGACATTGGTGGTGGTGCTATGGATTTTGTTGAAGGATTGGCTGTCTCCTGCACGAGTATGCACGGCGGAGGAGAGGGCAAGGAGGAGGAGGAAAAAATTGGTGGCAGAGGGAGCCATTGGAGGATAACTAAAGAGATTTTGTTAGTACAATGAGAAGTGGAGTGAACTTGTTATGGCTATATATTTTGTATTGTGTGAGGGTGGTTGGGGTGGGGTGGGGTGGGGGTGAAGATTGGGTCCTAAGCATAAATAGCACTTGAAAGAAGAGTAGCAATTTTTTTTCTCTTTTTCTCTTTTTATTTTTTTGGTATTGGGATGTATATGGCATGTTTGGTTAAGCTCATAGAAATTACGATTAAGTAAATAAGTCAATTTTAAATTAAATATTTACTATGAAGGAAGATAAAAGGGGATGATGCAAAGAGATCCGCAAACGGCTTGCTAGGCCACCTTTCTTTATTTAAGTTGTGTCCCAATATTCTCTCCTCAAGACGGAATCGATCTGGTAACCGTCGAGATGAAGTAACAAAGTACTTACTTTTTTTGTCAAAGTTTGAGAAAGCAACATTTACTTTTCTATTACTATCAAAATGAGCAACTTCTTTTACTTATAAGCAATAAATGAAACAATTCGAACATATTTAAAATTAAAAAGTTACTTATAAGTATATTTAAGAAACTTTTTAGTCTAGCCTAATTATTAATGTCAATATCTCGTGCTGTATCGAGAAACATAATATTTTACGGTTAAGATCAAACAGACGTAGACAAAAAGTTAATGAGGTGTCATATTCAAATAATGTTGATAGTTGGGTAACCATTTAACTTAATTTTGTGATGTAAAAATGGCCGAATTAATAACGCAATAAATAGGGTCACACCTTTTAGTTGGTACTTACCAACCCCATAGACAGGCAAAACATGGAAGAAATATGTTGAGATGGCCCGTTAGTTATGCTGGCTGGTGGGGTTGGTTGGACATGAAAAACAATAGTATCATGCCGACATGTTTGAGTTGAGCATAATTACCTCAAAAAAAAATTATTACTTTTTCTCTTTAATAAAACGAATTAACGTTGTACAATTTCTCTTATTAAATAAGTCGTGAGTACATAAAGAACGAACTTATGCTTTTTATATAGCGTAATTAAAGAGTAAACCAATAGGAATGGCAACATGACGTGTTTTCGGGGCATGTATTCCATTCTTCGTCCCTGTAGGATGAACATGTTGCAATATTCAGAATATAATTAGGGTGATTATATTCAATTCACATTTTTTTTAATTCTTTTTTATAAATACACCATATTTTAATTAAATTAAAAGTCGTTAACCTTTATTTATTATCACATTTATATCCTTAACTTTTTTTTTATCTTAATCTTATTTTTATCATTTCACTAATAAAGAAATCTTGATTTTAAGCTTGATTTTCTTCCAAATATATTGTTAACATGCTTTAGAGTGAGGATTAAATATTTAATCATATTTTTTAAAGTTTTATTTTTTTCTTATTCAAAAATAAAATGAGCAAAAGAGTCTTTTTCACTTTATCTTAAAAGAAAATTTTGAAGTAAAATCGAAAATATGGAATAACTTATGTTAATTTGATAATAGGAATGCAATTTAACGAGCTTGAGATATTAATATAATAATGAGTAAATATTATGAATATTTCATACAATTAAAATGTAGTCTAATTATTAAAAATTGTTGTGGGAATATATTTAGCCGTATAATTATAGCAATCAAAGTTCTAACAATATTATTAGTATTATTATTATTTTCCTTCAAAAAATAGTACCTCGATATATCTCTAAACTTTGACATTTTGATACATAGAATTAATTACGTTCGTTATCCGTTCAATGTTGTATTACGTGTGTTGTTTTTGGAACCAAACAGCAATGGTACAAGTTGACACTTGGCGACTGTAAAATCACCAAATGACTTGACAAAAACTAGGGGTCTGTTAATTTTGACTTTTGCTCCAAGTATAGGAGCAAAAGTCACGTGGACTTGCCAGATTACTCACACTGACGAACCTCACATATTTTTTAAAAAAGGAAAAAAAAAATACACCTTCTCCCCCCTCTATTAGTGGCCTGGCAGTGGCCCCACCCACCCCACCCCACTCCACTCCACTGTACGTGTATCATCTCTCTTTAATTTTAGTGTTTGACTTGATTTTGACCTATCAAGATCAGACTCTGGTAAAATTAAAGGGTAATTATATTACCAACACAAAATTTATTAAATACACTATATTTTTTTATTTCTTTCGTATTTACTTAAATAGTCTTAAGTTAAATTACATAATTATGATTAATATACTTTTAATTAATTACATCTCATTATAATCCCACCACAAACATATACCTAATTTCTTTTTCTTTTCTATAATTACGAGTCTTGTGTCATCCTTTAAATTCCATCATTTAAAGTTTAGACTCTCTAGAAATTTACAAAATAAAGACTGCAAATATGCATCTCTCCGCGTGTATTGTAATTTTGCACATCTTCTTTAATAAGTTTCAAAACATTTCATTGACCCCTCTGAAATTAGAAATTAAGTTCACTGACCAATATCTTTAAAATCAAGTTTTTTTTTTTTTCTTCTTCTTTATCTTCCTCTTTTTTGAAAAAATAATTAAGAAGAAAACCTTACCCGTATCTCTTGATAATGTGGATGAGAAGAAATTGGTAATGTTTTCTACTTCTTTCTTGTCCAATCCATGTAGCCATGGATGCATGCAACGTAAAAAGTTCATGGTGAAAAGAAAATAAAAAGATGAAGTTTAGTTGTAATGTATTTATTAAAAATCAGAATTCTTCATTTTTATTATTTTTTAAAATTATGTATATAATTGTAAATTTGCTGTGGTGTATTTATTAAAACTATGTTTTAATTGTGGTGTGGATATAATGTGGTGTAGTTAATAAATTTTGTGGTAGTAATATAATTACCCAAAATTAAAATCGAATTTTTAGTAAATTTAGATAAAACTTAATGAAATTTANATTGTAAATTTGTTGTGGTGTAATTATTAAAACTATGTTTTAATTGTGGTGTGGGTATAATGTGGTGTAGTTAGTAAATTTTGTGGCGGTAATATAATTACCCAAAATTAAAATCAAAATTTTTAGTAAATTTAGATAAAACTTAATGAAATTTATGGTTGAAAAGTTGTGAATCCCATAATATATGTGGTTAAAATTAATTGACGATTTTAATTTAAATTAAAATTTAAATCTTAATTTGTACAAAATTAAGATTTTGAGATCTTGTGATATTAATGTTTCATTTAAGGTAGTGCATGTGCATTCCTTGTTTCTCTTCAACTAACATACGTGTCCCCTACACAAACATTAGTATATTAATTAAGAGGCAGTGTCGTTTAAAACGCTGCATAATTTATAAGGTTAAAAGAGTAAATAATGTAAGTTAATTATTAGAATTAAATTGGACTTACTCAGCAATTTAACGAATAGCCAAATTATTGTTCAATGTTAATTTGAAGAAATTCTCTATGTTAATATTAGCTAAAAATAGAAAATATTCTGACCAACAATTGTCACAAATATAGAAAAGGGCTTCGAAGCCCAATTCCAACTAAGACCAACTGAAAGGTAAAAGAGTCCAAACAGGTAACAATAGCCCAAATGGCCCTAAGTGATGAAACTATTTATTTATTTGGACATCTTACTCTAAACAATGGTCAATAAGAACCCTGCTACATGTACACCTTTGTTGACAATTGACGAGGTGGGAACAGTTTGACAATGACCTTTTCTTCGATGTACAACATTACCGGTAGTTTAGAAGTCGGACTTAAAAATGGCAACGGGGCGGGGCACCCTCGCCCTGTCCGGCCACTCCCCCACCCAGCCCGCCTCACCTCAGACTGGGCGGGATGGGTTAGAGGCGTGGGCTTGCCCCGTTTCCTGTCTCACTTAATTTTTTATTTTTATTTTTTTCCAAAACTTCGAGTTAACTAATTTTTTTTTAAAAAAAAATTGTAGTTAATTATTTTTTTAATTCTTCACGGGATGAGTTCGGGGAGGGGTACCCCTCCCCACCCCACCAACCCATCGGGGCTGGTTGGGGCGGGACGGATTTTTTTACCATCACTAATCAGACTTTTTCTTCGACGTCATGCACAAATATCAAATAAATAATAAGGTAGTAAGCAAATAAATATCAAACCACCTAAGTCGGTAGCCATTAAAATTCATACGGGTGGCCAAAGTTTATAGAAAAAATATAAAAATATGTAATTTTTTTGTTGATTGTTAATTTTAACTACTTCGAATTAGCATGCTACATACAAAATTATTTGCATCAAATAATAATGCCAAAAGTGGGCCAGAGGTTCCACCAGATTTCTAAAAACAATTCAGAATTTCAGGCACTGGTAGGAAAGTTTAGATGGAAGATTATTGTGGTTGTTTTAACTAAAAAATTGTCAATATATTTAATGAGCATTTGGTATTTATTACTATGTTTTGATAGTCACTTAAATAAGATTTTATTTTGTTCTCTTTGAACGCGTTGAACAATGAGTAGCCATTGAGACTCGACGCTATATTTGTCAATATAGTTAGCGTAGTTTGGATCCAATGTTGAAAAAGGTTAAACGGTGAAATTAAAGAATTTAAATTTATTTTAGGGATAATTGCAGCAAAAATCCTAAACTTTTGAAATATTAGCAGACTTTCCCAAACCTTTGATTTGTTGCAGTCGTCACCTTTCCAACCATTGCTTGTGAGGCCCTTTTGGATGACTTCCATCCATTTTTCCGTCAGTTGACCCAAAAAATTAATTTTTACCATATTTTTAATCAATTAAAAGGGGATAAAATGGTAAATATCTATTAAAATAATTAAATAAAAGGATAATTGAATAAAAAATTTAAAAAGGAAAAAGAAAAAGAAAAAGGTCGACATCCTCCTCTGTGCCGATATCCTCTAGGTATCTATTTAGGTCAAATTGAGGAAGACTTATATGTTCATTGGCCACACCATGAAAAGTAGGTGCTTGTGGTGGTTATCTGAGATCATCGATCGCACCACCGATGCCGAAAAAGCCATCCGAAAGTCGTGAAGTGGCTGTGTTCGAAGATGTAGTTTGGTGGTTTTGTTTCTATGCGTTTAAGGATGATTGATGACTATGGACATGGGCGCCTTGATGTGTATAATTATCTGGAATGTTGGACATGACATGGTTGTTGCCAGAATTAGAGATTTCGACCTTTTTTTGGGACTTGAGCAGGTTGTTTTGGCCCAATTTTCGAGCAAGTTCAGATGGGTTCAAGGCAGGGCTTTGGGTGGAAATTGTAAATGGTGAAGAGGGATTTCTAGTGGTAGGTGTGTTCGGCGGTTTGGGTGGTGGTTGGTTGGAGTTGAAGGTGAAGATGGCCAGAGGCAGATGCCGAGCGTTTTTCTTTTTCTTTTCCTTTTTAATTTTTTTTATTCAATTATCCTTTTATTTAATTTTTTTAATATATAGTTACCATTTTGCCCCCCTTTTAATTGATTAAAAATACGATCAAAATTAATTTTTTGGATCAAATGACGGAAAAAATGGATGGAAATCCTCCAAAAGGGCCTCACATGCAATGGTTGAAAATGTTAGGGGTGAAGACTGCAACAAATCAAATATTTGAGGAAAGTCTGCTAATGTTT
>CAIGRQ010039409.1:0-11224 GCA_903798375.1 Fraxinus sp. D2006-0159
GGGGGCGGGGGCGGGGGTAGACAGTGTAAGATTAGGGTTATATCACCTGATTTTTTAAGAATGAGACTTGGTGCCTGATTTTTGAATTCCAATCTTCAAACCCCTGGAATTATGTAATTTCCACTTATAAAAAAGGTTGAACCCCAATTTTGAAGATTCCCCACCGCACAGCCCCTAGAGTATCGTGGGGGAGGTAAATCACGGGATGTGCCTTAACGGGCCAGTGTAGAAGAGCTGCCATACTGGTATCCACAAAAAGTTTAATTCCAAATCTTGTTAAACGCAGAAATCGAACCCTCATACTACGACCGCCAGTTCAGCTAAGACCACCTCACTCTCGTCCTTTACACCACTGAGCTTTGCCTCGAGAGGCTTTCCACGGTGAAGTTATAGGCTTAAAGTAAAGTGGTTCTTTCGCTGAATTCTAACGTCACAGCAGCAGTTGTAAAATTTTGCACTATAACCTCGTAAGCAATATAGATAAATAGTACGCGATCTAGATCATGTTCGTGATCATGAACAGTAACTTATTGAAGAACTTGCAAATTTTAACGCTTGATAAACAATCTAGACGGTGAAAATGGTAATATTTGATATCAAATTGACATAAGATGTAATGAATAAGAATAAGACTCGAGAGGAGAAAGGAGGGACAATATCAATAGAAATTAGCCCCTGTTTGTTCTGTATTTTTGTCCAGTTTCTATGAAAACTGTGACCGTTGCACAGGTTCCCTAGCCGACATTTTTGACCGTTTTGTGTGATGATGGGGCCCATTAGTTTGAATAAAACGGTCAGAAATTTTCTACTACTTTGTTGAAAATGCAGAACAAACCGGGGCTTAGAATGAAAATATCAGTTTATTCAATAATGAATTCTAACTGCTACAATGCATGATTCCTCTTTATATAAGATTTTAAATAATCTAATTTAAGCATAAGAATACATAAAATAATATAAACTCTTGATTACGTTTTCTAAATTAAATAGTATTTAATACGAAATAACTTGCGCAGTTTATGAACCTGAGTGACTAAAGCATTGCCTTCATTTTTTCCCGTTTTGTTTCCTTTCTTTGAGCATGTTTTACTAAGGTTGTGTTTCACACACCACCTTTTCCATGGAAAATGGAATTAGTTTTCTATATGGAAAATAATTTTTCATTTTTCAAGTTTTGTAGTGTTTGATGGCAATAATTTTCTTAGCATTTGGTTTTCCACATTGGCTTCTCATGTGCCTGTTTTCTTTGATTTGCTTGAATCGTTTTTCCCACCTTTTTGTGGGAAATGGAAATTCCAACATTTTTTTTGCAATGTAAACAAATTTCATAACTAATTATAAAATTCCATGTAAGACAAAATCAAACGAATACTAAACTTTAATGAAAAAATGATTTTCTAGGATTTTTTTTTTGTTTTTTGTTTTTACTTTTTGACAATGGAAACAAATTTTATAACCAATTGTGGAAAAAAATTGTTACTTTAATGGACAATTCTCATGTAAAACAAAGCCCATGAACACAAAAAGATTCAAAATTTTAAAAACATTATGATTATGGGTGTGTTTGAGCCACATTATTTTGAAAGAATGTATTTTGGAATAATAGATTAATAGAGAATGTGTGGTTACAAAAGAAGGAAAAGTTATTGATGTGATGAAAAATATTATTTTATTAAAGAATGTGTGGTTGAAAATGAGAATAAAATTTTTGATATGACTTAAACATGGAGCTATGTAAGTTTTACAAAGCACATAAATTTGAATAGTTCAAAACAAGATGAACACAACACAATTTGAGCTCATGTCATTCATAGAACAAAATATCTCGAGATTTCTCAATGGATTAGGAGTAGAACAACTTGTGTTAATAAACAGCTCATGATAAGTTCAAATTCCATAGAGGGACAATCAAATATCAATTAACAAATACAGACTAAGAAAATCAACATCGACTACGAACATGTAACTCATTTCTTGTCTTCTATCTCTTAGACAACATTATGTTACGTAAGATAAGAAAATCCCTACCAATACCATAATCCTAAATTAATTGCATATTAATTAGAATAAATCTAAGTGTACAACATTGGTCGACAACAATGGTTGACAATCATATATTGTCAAAATCCTAGCATGTGATGTAAAAAACAGTTTTTTAAAATGGATGGATATGATGTCAAGTAACATCTTGTCTCAATCAATGTTGTACATGTAGCATGATGAGTAAAAGTTTATTAATAAGTTGTGAGCCTGATTAAAAAATATCCTTAATTAATTAATTTAAATTAAATTTTGCTTACGTGCTCAAGTTCTTAGATGTGCTAGGCAAAGTTCAGCTAAGTTCGATATTTTACATACAGTTGACACAAATCCCATTTGAGCAAAATTGTCCAACCAAGAAACTCAAGGTTGAAATATCCGACAAAAAGGGCGTTTTTTGTGCAAGTTTGTCTAAATTTTACATAATTAAACATGAAAATGAAAATGAAAATGCACCAATTTGGTTAATTGATTTTATACTAATTTAATATTTAATAGAGACCAGTTCAGCAATGTGACCGGTTCTCATCAAGATCCCAACTTTTTCTTCCTTGCAGTGTGTAGCAGCCTCTTCATATTCTTTGACCCTTCTTCTAAAGTAGAATTTTGCTCTGAAATACGGAATCTTAAAACTCGTAACTTTGGCTTTTACCCCTTTTTTTCTGTTCGTTCTTTCTTTTTCTGTTTATTCTATTATTAATTGTGCCAGTTCTTGTTCAATCTATGCATATTTTTTCGCCTTTGACTTCTTTAACTTGATGCTCTTTTGATTTTCGTCGTGCTCTTTTGATTGTTGACGTGAATTACGGTTGAAAGTTGAAGTGTTTGTTATGTAATTTGGTAAGTTGATTCGAAAATCACTTAAAACTATTGAATGGTTGGGGGTATTTATGTTTTCTCAGTAGGTTTCCTGGGCTAATTATAAGGTTCAGTATGGAATTAATCTTGGCGATTTAAGGCGGAAAAGAAGAATTTTGATTTTTGAAGGTGCTGGGTTTTTTTGGGGAATGATATGATTAGATCCTCTTTACTTACAAAGCATAAGATTTAGTTCTTAATGCTGAAAATAAACGGGTTCTGAGAAAATTGAGTTAGAGACTAGATGGGGAACACTTGTGTTGGACCAAGCATATCCAAAAATAGTATTTTTCAATCGGTTTCAGCTGCCATATGGCGATCCCGAATGCCAGATAATAATGATTCTTCTGTCAATGGGGAGACTGCAAAAAATGAGATGCCAACTTCTGGCAGGGAACCAGAGTCACCTATGCCGGTCCAAAACACACCACCAGAACAAGTGACAATTCCAAAGCCTGAAACTAAACAAGAAGATCCGGTTAAACCTAGAAAGCCTCCTCATATGAAGAGGAATAACAGTGCGGGGCTTAGGACTGATTCTGTTTTACAAAGGAAAACTGGAAATTTGAAGGAGCTTTTTAGATTGGGGAAGAAATTAGGACAAGGGCAGTTTGGAACAACATTCCTTTGCGTGGAAAAAGATACGGGCAAAGAATATGCTTGCAAATCGATTGCCAAGAGGAAGTTACTGCATGATGATGATGTGGAGGATGTTAGAAGGGAAATTCAGATAATGCACCATCTAGCTGGGCATCCAAATGTTATATCTATTAAAGGGGCGTACGAGGATACTGTTGCTGTTCATGTTGTTATGGAGTTATGTGCAGGTGGTGAGCTTTTCGATAGAATCATTCAAAGAGGGCATTATACCGAAAGGAAGGCCGCTGAGCTTACTAGAACTATAGTTGGAGTGGTGGAAGCTTGTCATTCTTTGGGAGTTATGCATCGTGACCTCAAGCCCGAAAATTTCCTTTTTGTTGATCACAAGGAGGAATCTCTCCTCAAGACAATTGACTTTGGATTGTCAATATTCTTCAAGCCAGGTACACAACGCAATTCGTTCGTATTGTTCTCTTCATGTGTGACATTAATCCGTATTCACACTAGAAATCTGTAATTGCAAGCGCTTGTAAATATTTTTTTGTTAGTTAAAGATTTTGACAGTATGGTAAGAGTGTCTTTCAATACAAGCAATTTATTTACTTAAAAGCAAGAAAAAAAGTATAATATCCAAACATATTAGAATAATGACTAGTTCTGAATCAAATTTGTTCTTTCATCATTACACTGTCTGTCATTCTGAATCAAATTCATTGAGCTGCTTTGTGATGGAGGATGTATGTGCCGGAGACTTGGGTTGGGGTAAGTTGTAATGTTTTTGGTATATGGTGGCTGAGTCATATGTAGATTCAGGACATGGTCATGGAAATATTTGGGGCTACTGTTTCGGGTTTGGGTTGGCTTAGGTTGATGGTAGGCTTGGATTGATATGTGGGCCGATTTCTATGTTGGGTTCTAATCCTTGATGTGGATTTAGATTGGTAAGTGCATATATGTTTGGTTGATTTGTACAGCAATGGCAATATTAGGTATGGACGAAAATTTGTGCTTTTTTTTTTTACCCCTTCCATATAAGCTAATATCAATTGATTCTAACTTCCAAGTTATACATTTCATCCTCAACTTGGTGCCAGAATAATTCTCGCCTAGTCCTTTGCTTGAATTTCATATTGACTTTGTCCTAGAGAGTCCTACTTCACGCAATGCTCCCCGGGTTTTGTCACCTTCTTTTCCAAGGCAATATTTTGTTTGCATACTTTTCTTTTCGATAATAAACTGTTGCCTACTAATTACTGTCACGTTATTTCAGCTTTGACCTTTCTTAGCCTTGTGCACAGTTTTCTTTCTGAGATTAAATGACATTATTTTAAATAATGGAAATTATGCATATGCTTTTAATGTGCATGGTAAGCACAAGTACATTAACGGGGATTTTTGTGCTTTGTTACGTGTTTCTTTGCAATGGTATCCGAAATGCTCTAAAACGATGTTTTTGAATTACTCACTTGAAAATAATATGTTCAACTGGCCATTGCACTTGAATAGAAGTTTACTTTTCAATATAGCAAAATTGTTTCCTTATCATGACCCATCAGAGCCACCGATATTGCATTCATTTGATCCTACAGGCCACTCTATGTGCTATTTCCTTGCACTCCACATTGTGTGGAGTCAATTGATATTTTTTGCTTTTAAAGTTGCTCAAGTTATTGGCTTATTGCTATTTGGGCTTCACCTATTGATATTTGATCCAAAGGGAAGATCGTCCCCCTTAGGAGGATATTGTTTGGATGGATCACACCATATGCTACTTTCAGTAGTTTTCTCCCTTGGTATGAAATATAACTTATGTTGTTATCAAGGGTTCAATATCGATAATTGTCTAGGACAAAAAATCAGCCTCCCTTGAAGAATGAAGTTGCAGTCTATATTGTCGGAGATGATGTAGATACTATGAGAGATATGATATGACAGCCTCTTATTTTAGCACAGTCATTAGGGTTTATTTTACATATATTCTAGTGTTCTCCTCCTCCTCCTCCTCTTATAACCCTATATTTGGTTTGATTGCATTCTACGTGAACAACCCTTGTACACATTAGAATGCATTCAATTTTTTACTTTCACATTCACATTGGTTCTCAAGATAGCTAGTGAATTATTTGTTTACTATACTTTTTCATGCTGATGGAATATATATTCAAATACTTTGCATCCTTGAATTATACATTGATACAACTTTCAAAAGCAACAATTCTCTTGTCATGCGTTGCGTGTCATTTTTCCTTTGGTTTTCTTTCGTATATAACAAGGAACTGGTACTAATCAATTTTCAGGAGAAAAATTTACTGATGTGGTGGGTAGTCCATATTATGTTGCACCAGAAGTTCTTCGAAAGCGCTATGGGGTTGAAGCCGATGTTTGGAGTGCTGGAGTAATTGTTTATATTTTACTCAGTGGTGTTCCTCCTTTCTGGGCCGGTGAGAGTTGTGAAAGTTTAAATTCAATGAATTATGTCAACGTCTTGTCACATGCTTTATATATGGTATTAAAACATTCGGTTAGTAGTATGAACAAGATTTTAGCCTCTTTTATTTTCCTTTCTTAATACGTCTAGTACTATTCAATCAACCTTACCATACATAACATAAATGTCATAATTTGTACTGATATGAATATAACCTCCCTCTTCTTTAATTACTGTAGAAAACGAGCAAGGAATATTTGAACAAGTCCTGCATGGCGATCTTGACTTTGCATCAGATCCCTGGCCAAGTATATCAGAAGAGGCAAAAGATTTGGTTAGGAGAATGCTTGTTCGAGACCCCAAACGACGTTTAACTGCACATGAAGTCTTGTGTAAGTATCTCTGAAGGAATTATTTTAAGTAGTTTATATATTATGACGTGGAGAGTTGCTTGATTCAAGTTGGAAGAGAGTTGGGGTGCCAAAAACTTTGACTAAATAAGTTCGTATTCTTGTTTTTGAGATACCTATTACAAATCTAAATTCTGAAATTGAGCAATTTCTGCAAATAATTATTTGATGCAATTTTAGATCCCCAAGGCATTCCTCAGGTAAAGTTCACAGCGTCAATAATCGAATGTAATGGGTTCTCTCTCTTTCATCAGTTGAATGCAGAGCGAAGGAAAATATTTCATCTTTTCCTTTGTCGTAATTTTCATGATACATTATCTTTCTATCACTCTCCCGTTCTGTGTTGGACAATATTAATTGACTTTTTTTGCTCACCCGAAGCTTAAACTTTCTTCAGGCCACCCTTGGGTTCAAGTTGAAGGAGTGGCTCCTGACAGGCCTCTTGACTCTGCAGTTTTGAGTCGTATGAAACAATTTTCAGCAATGAATAGACTTAAGAAAATGGCTCTTAGAGTAAGTCTTGGGTTTTAAGGTTGCTGTGGTATGTCTTAACAAAAATATTAAGTTGTACATATACAAATTTTATATAATAAAATGAAGCGTGTAATATATTTTAAAATCTAAACAAGTACTTCTCAGATTTCTGTTTGATTAGATATACATGCGTTGCAGGTAATTGCAGAGTCCCTATCTGAAGAAGAAATTGCTGGCCTGAAAGAAATGTTTAAGATGATAGACACTGATAACAGTGGCCATATCACTTTCGAAGAACTCAAAGCTGGACTGAAGAGAGTCGGCGCCAATCTGAACGAGTCCGAGATTTATGATCTAATGCAAGCAGTAAGTACCTGATCAAATGTATAGCTTTTGTCCTCTTTACCTGCTTGCCCAAATTTTCCTACCACTTAAAAACGATGTCATACTGCATTTGACAGCAACAACAACGACTAATTAAATATTATTCTCAATAAATTTGGCTTGACAACATTAATCTTACTTCACCGCTCTGCTCAGGTCATTGCTAAATTAGTAGGAAATTTAAACCAGTTAGATCCTTAGCTACCCCTTCCTCTTTTCTAGTCACTTTTGCGAATGGGAGCCTCGTTAAATCAATTTAAACAGGAACCAACCACCAACGTTACCCTTTCCTTAGTTATTTCCTTGATTGGCACTACATCCATGTTAGTGTATATTCTCATTTTTTTTTTCTGGATGATCTGGTTTCTGTACTATATTGCTCAAAACTCATAACCACGAAGCATATCTGGTCTACTTTCTGTTTCATCGAATTTGCTCTTATTCTAATGCATTACATTCTCTTCATTCGTGTTTTTTAGATTTCATTGACCACTGTAGACAGAGGATACCGTACCTTCATTTTTCTGTAATATTCTCCAATTCTCTGTAATTGCAGGCAGATGTTGATAACAGTGGAACCATTGATTATGGGGAGTTTGTAGCTGCAACATTGCATCTCAATAAAATTGAGAGAGAGGATCATTTATTTGCTGCGTTCTCATACTTTGATAAAGACGGAAGTGGCTATATAACCCCAGACGAGCTTCAACAAGCATGCCAGGAATTTGGTATGGAGGATTCGCGCCTCGAAGAGATGATCCGGGAAGTTGACCAGGACAATGTAAGTTTATCCTCTCGCAACAGTTTGACGTTTTATGTCTTCTTAATAACAAGAAAGTAAGGGCAAGAATTCGTTGTTGATCACATCGAGTTCTAGGCTCTAAGTATCTTTGTACCATGTAGCTAAATATCTAACAATAATGAAGCAAATATTCTACTGTGCTTTTGGATAAGCAACATTTTGCATTATAACCAATCTTTTTATGAATGCATAACGTGTACTTTAATGTATAGTACAGATCGCGTTTAGAATTCGTAATAAGATTCTTTTGACTTCTTTTGCAGGATGGACGTATTGATTACAATGAATTTGTTTGCATGATGCAAAAAGGTATTCCGATTGCTGGTGGTGGTAAGGGAGGCCTAGAGACTAGTTTCAGCATAAATTTCAAAGATGCGCTTAAACTTTAACACAGGCTCTCAAGAGCTTTTTGTTCCTTATTCTTTTCAATTTCTTTTTCTTCCTTGTTCTATCGAAGAGTTTATGAGGTTGGAATGATATAGAAAGAAGCCCTTGAGGTTAAAACCCTCCACGCGGCGGCCTTCTTCTTTCGGGGAACTTAAGTTCTTACAAAACCCACTTTTCATTTGTTTTTCTGACTGTTGTAATGTGAAGGCAACAAAAACCAATTTTGCTGTAAAATTCACTCTGGTGATTGGTGAAGAAATTATCCTCTTCATATCTGTGCAATATATACATAGTTTCTGCTTTGTAATTATGTAATATGCAACTTAAACCGCCTCAGATGTGTTGAGTAGTACAGAACCAGATTGTTAAAGAAATCAAAGTTAATGTTCTTTTTTTTTTTCGGGGTGGGGGGTGGGGTGGGGTGGTGTTGGTATCACATCAACAAGACAAGCTTTTTCTCGATAAATTTGAGATGGGTTGCACGATTTCTGGTTGGAATTGGGGTTCGTGAGCTGGCCAATTCCCTCAGTCAATCACATGTTTAGTTGATTGGAGACTTTTTGTCTACACTTCCTCGACATTTTCACCATGAAGTACAAAATACTTAGGCCCATCAAGTGATAATCTATTTTTCGTTCTTCCTCAAATTATTATGAAGGTTAACATGCTACATCAAAGTCCAACTTCTCTACTACATCAACCCTACCTGCCTTGTATGGCCATAACAACCTTGAGAGTTTTCCACAGATTTTTTTACGACCATCATGATTAATTGAGGTTCACACAATCACGAGTGTCTGTCTTAATGTAACCTAATTTGTCATTTTTTTTATCACACATTTTCCAAAAAATCACTATAACAGACGTTCATCCTTAAATTGAACCCTCCAACGTTTGATCAAGTCTATCATGCCCCATTAGATATATATTACAGACATGTCTATTATTGTAGTATCATACTCAATGTCGCATGATACTTAGCCCCTGGTTGTAATCAGTTTTTTCAAAAAAAAAATTCCCTCAAAACTCATTTTTAGTCAGACAACCATATATTCACAATTTCACAAAATAAAATATTTTGCACGTAAATCTAAATTTTTTTTTTTACTTTTTTAACCACACTTTCTCCCAAAAAAATCATTATTCCAAAATTCGTTTTCCCCAAAAAACTCTTTTAATGGTTACAAAATAGAGACTTAATATAACATTTCATTAACACAATTGACGTGGCATTTCATCTATCACCGCTTACTCTATTTTTTTACTTTTTAATCACACATTCTTTTGAAAATAACTCTTCAAAACTTTGTTTTTCTCAAATAATGAGGTCAAATATGGACTTGATAATACAACATTAAGATTTTATTAAAAGTAAACCAAGTATTTATTTTGTTTAAAAGTCAAACCTTTTTCTTTCACACAAAAGAAATAAGTGAGAATAATGGGGGCCATGGCCATGGGTGGATGGTCCATAGCATGCAACAAGTCTTAGCACGTTTTAAACCACGCATTTTGGCTTTGCACAAAAATAATAATTGATTGCAAAGCAAAAAGAAGCTTTAGCAAATGCTAATGGAATGGTGAATGGTCAATCTTGACTCACAAAAGCCTATTGCATTAATGGTCACTCATTGCTCGAGCTACAGAACCGATCATGTGGTGTTGGGTTAAAGATCGATAGTTATAATATGCCCGACTCGATGTTTATGTAGATCATCTCGACCCTACTCCAAAGACATAAATATATAAGTAAAATTTCGATGTTGATAGTTAAATACTCTCATTTCATATTTATTCAAGATAATAACACGATGTAATGACCTAATCTTTGTTATATTTATTTTGTTATGAAGTGCATACTATTCTATTGCATTCTCTTTCTTCAAATTCGTCCACATATATTTATCATTATTTATGAAAGGATAATCTAATTTAGAAAATTAGGTTATTAGGGAACAAATAAAGTTATTAGTTATTCGCCGACATATTAATCCTCTTACGTGTAAGTTGGGTCTTTAAGCGTATCTTTTCTATGACTCGAATTGTTATTAATTCGATTTATAAAATATTCATCTTTGTCACTTCCTATTGTTTATTTCGCTTTCTCCCACTACCAAGAAATATATTAAGCCAATCACTCAGGCGTTATATTTAGGGTATGTTTGTCACCCATTTTTGTTAGAAGAATGATGTAATGAATAGTAATTTTTGGAGAATATGTGGCTGAAATTTAAAGTAACTTTATTGGTTTGTGTGTGGAATATTTTATTTTATTTTATTTTATTTTTTGATACCCAGGTTCCAGGCTTGCGTCTGACTAATCCTGGACCACCTGCTCCGGTGCCTTATCACAGATGGAGGTAAATCGTGGGTTATGCCCAATTAAGCCAGTGTCCATGCAAGCTTTATACTTCTCGTCCCAAGGGAGCCCTCCTGCGCCAGATTTTACAACACCAAACTGCTCCACCACATGATTTGGGTATTACAACNTTATGCCCAATCAAGCCAGTGTCCATGTGAGCTTTATACTTCTCGCCCCAGGGAGCCCTCCTGCGCCGAATTTTACAACACCAAGCTACTCTACCACATGATTTGGGTATTACAACACTTGGCTGCTCCCTCCGTGATTCGAATCCCCCACCCTGGGGTTTGCAAGCCCAGCGTTGCACTGTCTTTACCATCTCGGATGTGCCCTGGGGCACGTGTGTGGAATATTTTATTGGTTGAATGTGTAGTGAATATTGTTTACTGTAGCAAACAGAGTTTTCCAAAATGGTAGACAAACAAGGGCTTAATTATTTATTTGCATCTTACTAGTGATAGAATAGATGTCTTTTGCGT
>CAIGRQ010039416.1:0-18769 GCA_903798375.1 Fraxinus sp. D2006-0159
AGCTCCCTCTCAAGTACAATCTGATGAGTGCTTTCACGCAAGAACTCAAAACTTGTTTCATCTTTCGCATCGGAGGTATGGGCATCGAAGACACAGCAACAAAAGGTACATTTTGTTATTCATTGATGATTATATATAGTAGAAAAGCATGGGTGTATTTCTTGGTAGAGAAGTCAAAGGCTTTAATTTTTTTTAAATACTATAAGACTATGGTTGAAAAAGAAATAGGGTTATTTGTTAAGTGTTTTCGCACAGAGGAGGAGAATTCAATTCAAATTAGTTCAATGATTTTTGCAAACAAAGTGGGATCAAGAGGCAGTTGACCACCGCTTATACTCCACAACAGAACAGTGTAGATGCAAGGAAAAATAGAATTGTGATAAACACGGTTCATTCCATGTTATTTGACAAGAACATTCACAAGACTTTTTGACCAGAGGCAGTGAACTGGACTATTTATGTCCAAAACAGGTGTCCTATATTGGCAGTCAAGGATGTTACACCAGAGGAGGCTAGGAGTGGAGTGAAACCCTTAGTAGATCATTTTCAGGTCTTTGGTTGCATAGCACACGTTCATGTTCCAGAAGAAATGAGGACTAAACTTGATAATAGAAGCATTACTTGTGTGCTATTGGGAGTTAGTGAGGAATCAAAAGGTTACAGGTTATTTGATCCTATTGCTAAGAGAGTTGTTGTGAGTAGAGATGTAATTTTTGAAGAAGAAAAGCAATGGGATTAGGATGTGAGTTATGAAAAACAAATAGTAGTAGACTTAGAATGGGGTGATGTTGAGAATGAAGAAGGGGTGAGTGAAAATAGGAATGGAGAAAATATTGATGGAGAGGTAGGAAAGACTCATGACAACGGAGTTAGAGAAAAGGAAGAGGTTCCAGTGAGGGTGAAAAGAGAGTGAGGGAGTTGAGGCAACCTCCTACGTGGATGGGTGATTATGTTAGTGGTGAATGTCTATTTGAGGATGAAGTTCATATAGCATTAGTGGTGTCAACTGATCCATTGTATTTTGAGGAAGCTGTTAAGAGTGCAAATTGGAGATTGGCTATGAATAGTGAAATCAAATCCATCGAAAAGAACCAAACATGGACACTCATTGAGCTGCCAGCCGGGGCCAAAAGAATAGGAGTGAAGTGGGTTTACAAAACCAAATATAATGAGCATGGAAAGATTAATAAGTACAAGGCTCGTTTGGTTGCTAAAGGATACTCTCAGAAGCATGGAGTGGACTATAGAGAAGTTTTTGCACCGGTGGCAAGGATGGATGCAGTAAGGATGAGTATTGCTCTAGCTGCACAGAAGAGTTGGGAGATTTTTCAGCTATTTTGCACCGGTGGCAAGGATGGATACAGTAAGGATGAGTATTGCTCTAGCTACAGAGAAGAGTTGGGAGATTTTTCAGCTGGATGTCAAGTCGGCTTTTCTCCATGGTAAGCTAAGTGAAGATGTTTATGTGGAGCAGTCAAGAGAATATGAAAAAAGGGGCAGTGAGCATCTAGTTTACAAGTTACACGCCATGTATAGATTAAAACAAGCTCCACGAGCTTGGTTTAGTCGAATCGAAGCAAATGAAAGATTTGGATCAAGTCTACCACTAAATGAAATGTTTGGTACCTTGACTACAATTCTCCCATAAAATTATCCTTTGTCATAGACCAACCATCGCAGTGATGCCTCATTTTAAATTCATTGAATACTACACGTGCACAGCAAGGCCATCACAGGTTGACAAATATAAAGATATAATCTCAGCCTCATCGTTACAAACCCCTATGTTATTGTGCTATAATCCATTGTGGGAGATACAGACTATTGTGTGGTGTTTGTGCTGAATGTCAATAACCCAACAAAATGAGATAATCAAGTCCATTCTGATCATGTTCAGTTTCAGTATGTAGCACTGCATAATATAATGGCAAATTTATTATCTACTTACTATTCTTTGCCACACAAGTAGATGCTGCTACGAGTACGAGAAGCCAAAAATATACATATGCAAGGGTATATTGCTACCATTAATTTGGATCAACCAATATATTATTAAAGAACTCAGGGCTGACCATGCATTAAAGCTGTGGCTCAAACACAACTGGAAGACCAAACATAAATGGACAATCACGAAAACTGCTACAATTTGAAATACATCTACAGACTCAAAAGTTTGCAGTGGAGGATTGGGAAGCAATGTGTACTTAATGCAACGAATTGAATAATTTACTCTATTATACAAAAGCCGGATCTGTCCTTATTTTTTTGGAGACCACTAAAATCACGCCAATGGGAAAACGAACAGCGCAATGCCATACCTCTGCTTAAATAAGATTTATTGTGAAGGAGACATAAGGATATGCATCAGCATCTACTGCAAAGCCGCCCATCCCTCCTCCGTCTTCCTCACTTTTCCAGTAAGTGCTGCAGTTACACAAAATATATTAACAGAAGTACACTGTCAAAAGTTTGCATCCTAGGGACCATCAAAGATGTGACTACAAGGAAAATACTATTAGACTAAAGAAGAAGAGAACTAAATTTGCCAGTCCTCATCCCCAACACTCAATTCATTTATCAGTAATATAACTTATGACATGTAAAAAGCTTTAAATATGTTTGTCCTTCCTTAAGAGCTTTCTGTCGCAATCCTTCATACAATGGCAAGAAGTTAACATCCCAAATTCTTTTATTCTGGCTGCAAAATAAACTATATGCAGTCAATGAAAATTAGTACTATTTTCAATCTATCCTAGATGCCTAAATTATTGTGAACAAGGGAAAACGAACAGCGCAATGCCATACCTCTGCTTAAATAAGATTTATTGTGAAGGAGACATAAGGATATGCATCAGCATCTACTGCAAAGCCGCCCATCCCTCCTCCATCTTCCTCACTTTTCCAGTAAGTGCTGCAGTTACACAAAATATATTAACAGAAGTACACTGTCAAAAGTATGCATCCTAGGGACCATCAAAGATGTGACTAGAAGGAAAATACTATTAGACTAAAGAAGAGAACTAAGCCCTTGTTTGGGCCACATTCTTTTTTTCATTCTCATTCTTCTACTCATTTTCAACGACACATTCTTCAATAAAATAATATTTTTCATCACATCAATAATTTTTTCTTCTTTTTCAACCACACATTCTCCATCAATCTACTACTCCAGAATACATTCTTCCAAAATAACGTGGATTTCAACCACATATTCCCCATCATATCAACAAAAAAATGCATTCTTTTGAAAATAATGTGCACCAAACGGGGGCTAAATTTACCCGTCCTCATCCCCAACACTCAATTCATTTATCAGTAATATAACTTATGACATGTAAAAAGCTTTAAATATGTTTGTCCTTCCTTAAGAGCTTTCTGTCACAATCCTTTATACAATGGCAAGAAGTTAACATCCCAAATTCTTTTATTCTGGCTGCAAAATAAACTATATGCAGTCAATGAAAATTAGTACTATTTTCAATCTATCCTAGATGCCTAAATTATTGTGAACAGACAAATTGATATTTCGAACTATAGATGTGCTCTAAATCACATTGCATGACATAAAAATTCACCTAGGAGAGGGCCTACTTATTCGAATCAGACTCACAACATTGATCCATGATATCACAGTTGTGGGATATTATCATAAAAGGCTGCTTAGAGTACATGAAAGAACAAAAAAGCTTAGAAGAAATCAAAGATGGTACCTGTTTAAATTATCACACAGTCCCTCAAGAATTGAACGAACTTTCTTCTCGCTTTTCACGGATGGTGATAACACAACAGACTGAAACAAAACATCATTCTCTCTCAGCACAGATTAAGTAACAGCAAAAGATAACAGCATTAAAAAAAAAAAAAAAGGTCAGGAGAAAATTATTCAGGGAAGGGGAATATTAATTACCAAAAACGACGGTGGCAGACCATATCGCAGAATGCTTTCAGTGAAGACTCGTACTGCACAGAAGTGCATCCAGGAGCTAAAAACCTGCAGGCCAATCAGGCAACCACAATTTTCCATTGAATACCCAAAATTTACAGACATTCTAGAATGCACATGCAAAAAAATGAACTATTAGTTAATGCAATAGATCCCAATCATACAATTATTCAGGGTGGTCATATTGTGAAAGCAGTACATAGCCCTGTATTGTGTGTGATGTTCAGAACTGAATGGAACTAATCTAAGACAAAATAAGATGGTTATTGTAGACACCTAGGAATATGGATGCCTAATAAACATTTCTCCAGGATTCTTGCCATCATTAAGGCGTGGTCACGAATATGGAAGATACTCAAAGGTGATCATAAATAACATAAACTTTTTAAATAAAAAATTATGAAATAGTTTTCCGGAAGGGGCCAAGAGGTGAATTTTAAAGGGAAGTATACTGAAACCCAAAGAAGTTTCCTTATTTGAAATGATAGTTGATATACTTATTTTTTGCATATTCATCAATAAATTCTATAATCATATCAAGCCATTTTATGGTATAAAAGTAAAGTTGGTGCCCCCATGTACCTCTAGAAGGAGGTATTCTCTCTAAATGTCTTTTCATAATCAACTTCTTAAAAAAGGGGTTAAAACCTATTTGGGCACTGAACTTATGGGTGTGACCCAATTTTAGCAGCCCGAACTTAATTTTCCTTACGAAGTCAGTACTAAAGTTCGAATTTCTTACCTCGTTAGTCATTATACTTAACTCCGTCCTAAAAAGTAACGGAGCTTGCACATGGTGGAAATTCTATGTGAACTAATTTCAGAAGTTAAATTGGACTAGAACTTGCACGTGCAAATGGAACTTTCATTTTATGTATTTTATTCCCCAAAATCTGATTTTAGTTCAGTGGGCTACAAAACATGTTTTTTGTTGTAAATCGGCAAGACTCTTCAATTTTAACAATAATAATTTATTCTATGTGGCAAACTATTCCGATTAACGTCTAAAATTATTCCACATAGAATTTCCATTCGCCATGTGCAAGATCTTTCTTTTTCAAAAACTGAGTTGTGTAGTGACTAATGGGGTAAAAAATTGGAAGCTCACTGCAAATTTCATAAGAGAATTAGTTTGGTGGCCTGCAATAGGACAAACCCATAAGCTCAGTGCCCAAATAGGTTTTAAACCAAGAAAGAAGATAATTAAGTACCTCCGAGACAAGTAAGCAAAATAAAAAACAGATGCATTTTTGTATTTTGTAAGAAAAATGTTTGCAAGTGGAATGATTTAATCCTCCAGTATTGCTCTCGACACCCCAGCTGAGATCTTTTCTACTTATAAGTTAATTGTCAAAGTTATTCTCCATTAGAAATGTTGAATATGTGACTCAAATTCCCATGTTGATTTTGTGTTTTGGTTGAAAAAGGAGTTCAAGAGGGATTAAAGTTGATAATTGAAGTTCGGAGCAACAACTGGGCGCCTAGGGGCCAATTGGGATGAAAAATTGAATTATTTTCTGAAACTCAACACTGAGGCACCATTGGAAGCATCAATCTGGCGCTCGTCTATCACCCAAGCGGCGGTGTTATTCGAAAAAAAAATAAGTTTCCTTTTTTTTGGCTCGTTTTTTATTGTCTTTCCAACCATAACATATTCTTTTAGGTCATATATATAATCCACAACTTGTATGGCTTTCATATAACTTCGAGAGAGTTAGAATTGTATTAGATACACAATATGCTTTGTATTTCTCTCAATTGTTAATAAAATCTTTGTTCATCTGTCATATTATTGTGCTCGCTATTTCAAATTGTGTCATTCATCTCCATCTCTATTAACAAGAGGTATTGTTCGTTCATTACATAATCCTTGTTATCGCTAACAAGAAATAACAGCTCTACAGACAATTAAGTGTGCAATAAATGAATTCAATAAGGCCTCTCTTCCAATAGAGATTAAAAAAATTTTAACAAAAAAAACTACCTAGAAAAGAATTGAAGAGTGCAAGGAAATGACAAATAAAGAAGAAAACAAACTACGTAAACAGGGGTATGTCAGTTTCAAATTTGATTCACAGTTCTAGAAAGTGTGGTCAACAGGTAACCAAACCTGCTCATCTGTCTACAAACGTAATGGGACCTAAAAGGAGAGTGCTTTGACTACTTCCAAGTTTAGCCATATCTGAAGATCAAATGTGCCACATTATGTTAAAATATTAGTTAGACACGGTTGGCAAAACATTAGATGAGTTGTATTTAACTATTTTTTAAAATATGTAAACTATTTCTCAGGAACAACCTTCCATCAGTTGTAAGATCATAAACAACTTCAATATCCTTCCAGAAAAAGATAAAACGCCCATGGAAATACTTCTAAAATCCTAGAGCACAATCCATTTTTTCTTCGGTTATAATGAAAATGTAGTAACCAAGGTTCAAAATGTAGTGAAAATGGTTTAAAAAATTGGAAGTGATGACAAAATTTTAGAACTTTCCAGAGCAAATAGAGAGTACCTCTCCATAACTGGTATAGCACCACTGCAACAGAGAGCTTTTTAATGTTTCCTGGTCTTGCGTAAGTTTTTCAAGCTCCTGCTTCCGGGTCTCTTGTGTTTCGGGATTATATTCAAAATCACGAATCTATATCACAAAACAACAAACGTTTCATCAGGACTTCATCCAAAATCGCTAATTACTGGTACCTGCATAAACTATTTCTCCATTGAATTACATAATATACTCTCAAAGAGAGAGAGAGAGTCAATAGTTCTCACGACCATGACTACTGTATAACCACTCACTTGGAAATCTCTTTCGCGTGCCTTGTTTCTAAAATTGTCAGCATCACGCTTGAATAACGTTACGGTATATAGAGCATATTCATTATCCTCGTGTAGCTTCTTGGAGGATCTGGGAACCTAAAACATTAGTTTGATCAAAAAGTAGAATTTATATAAGAAACAACAATTATCCATTGGACGGACAAAAACAGCATTTAATGTAATTGCGTTAGTCAGTACTAGTATCACTTAGAATAATGCAGAATTGATGCATCTTTACTACGTTCAGCATATCACCAATTCAAAATTGAAGCGGAATTGAGAGCTGACATGTAGAAGGGATATCATACAGGGCAAGAGTGAAAGAGTAAATTGGTAGCGGAAGATATTGAAAATGGAGTTCTTACTACATAAGATGTGAGTCCCTCGTAGCTTGATAGCCAATCTTTCTGTGAATACTTTGGAACAACTGCAAGTAGGGTTGTCAAATGTTCTGAAGCAATAATATCTTGTGGCTTCACCAAATTGGACAGGTCACGAACAGCCAGGCTGCATAAGAAATTATGGCAACAAATTATGATAAAATTATATATTATAGTCTATATAGATGTATGGGGCAATTTTTGTCTACTAATTATAGTATTTACAATGTCAATTATATTTGTAAGACAACCTGCTAATAATCTCATAAAACACAAGCACGCTCAAGGAGTGCAGAATATATTTGCTTAAATTGAATGAGCTGAAGTATATAATCTCACAAAATACATAGGCATACCTTCCAGCTTGCTTCCGGTTTATGGCATTTAGTTGGCTGCGAACATTGCTATATTCAGAAACACGAACCTGAGGCATTACAATTTACAAGCCTGATACGTAACATATCAAGAAAGAGTTTCAACAAAAGTCACCGAGATTTACAAGCCATGCATCTACCTTGACAGCGTGCATGGCTGGAAGAACAACAAAAGTTTAGAAGAAGAAAAGATCAAATAAAACAAGGCTGAATTGAGTGAAAAATACAAGGTTGCTAAGCAGTGGAAAAAGTGAAGTATTGGTGATAATGAAAGCATGCATGAAACAATTATTTACAAGTTAGTTAATGGAACATTTAAAAGAAACTGATCATATTCTGCTGCTTGAGATTAGTGGAAGAAGATGCTTCAATGTTCCCATTATATTGGCTTGTATCAACCTAAATTGGCTGGAGTATTGGTTACTACATTCGTGTGCAAAACCAAAGTAAGATAAAGAGACTTGTCTCTTGTACTAATTGTGAAAATGCAGAATCATTCTGTAGATAAGCTGATAAAAAATCGTTTCTACACTCCTTAGCCAATGACATTATATCAACGTCACATAATAGAGCTTATTTTTTAAGAATAAACCATAAGAACATGCTCTAAGTCACACATTTATCACAATTGGAAAGCACTTAAACAAATTTACATTCCAGAACTCAGAAACATCATGACAACATCCACATTCAATTTTTAAAAAATATAAAATAATAAACAGGAAATAAATATACCTTGAGATCATCCTCAATCTTGGCAATTTGTCCATGAATGCCATCCACAATCTCCCTAAGTGGAGACATTGTCGGATATTTTGCTTCATCCCAGACAAATCTAAGGTCACAGAATTTCACTAAATTCAATTACACCAAAAAAAAATTGAAAATTTAAATAAATCCATAAACAAGTAAGCGTGAAGATTTACCTAGTGAGATAAGAGTCAACAGGCACCCCATCAACTGTGAGAGAGCTACCCATCACACCCGAAACCCTCTCTAAATCCTCGATCTGTCTCCGAATTTTGTGAGACACCCCTTCAATAAAGTTGTTCGACTGCCATATAAAAATGAAGTTTCAGATTTTTAAAAAAGTCCTTCTCAAACTACTCTTAAATGTAATAAAATCAGCTGAAATTCCAGAATACAAAAAGTTGAAAACCCAAAATAACTAACCTTCAAAAGGTCATCGCTGAGTGCCAATAGAGAATCTAGCGTGCCCACCCGAAGATTCGGAATGTTAAACTGCAAAATACATTAAAATCACAATAATTGGCAAAATAGAAATCATAAAAATAAAATTTCGGAAATATATAACTCGGGGTACATGAAATTATATAATTCAACATAATATTACTCTGTAAAGGGGTGTGTCGAATGCATTTTTGGAGATGGATTCCTGGAGGCGACTCCAGAGGGCGGATGCGGAGGAGCCTTGCGCCACGGGGAGAGACACAGCCCAGTACCGAGTCGCCATTATTACTCACTTCGATTGATTGATTGTTCAAATTGCCGAAATATAAATTAGAGAGATGGAGAGAAGAAAAATGGGAAGATCTAGAACGAAAAACAATTATCGGATCCCTTCCCTTCAGAAGATCGGATTGTACTTTTCTGAAATTTACAATTTTAGCATATCATTTTCGATAAATTACATATTGCCCCATCTTGATTTTTTCTTTTTTCTTTTCAAATTTTAACTATTTTAGTTTTTTAGAATTGATTGAAAATCGCTCTAGTTCACGCCATAGTTCGAGTTATATTATAGTCACATTATTGTCACATTTAAGTCAATCCTTAAACTAACTTATATGAAATTTTACATATTTAGAATAATAAACATATATATAGTTGACTCTAAAAAATGAGCTCAACAGATGTCGAGCTCACTCTTGCCACATCAAGTACGATTCCAACGCATTCTTACCTGATTATGTTCGGTAATCAATTTGAAACGGACGCAGTAGGCACTTTCCGGCAAGAGACGAAAATGTTTGGACTCTGACCGTATGAATTGAGGGCAACTGCACTATCAATGATTGCCGGACAGATTGAACCAAGAATAAACTTTTCCTTTCCTTTGAAAGAATATGGAATGATAGATAACAATGATGGATTAGTGTTGATACCACAATGATTTTCTATTCGGATTTGTATTCAGCAAATATGCAATGAACATTCGATGATAAATGTAAAAAAAAAAATTTATTTCTGGATTACCAAGATGACAACTCCCATTTCTTACGAGGAGAGGCGATTTATACTGTCACAGCCAACGTGGTGATCGTTGGATCAAAATCAATGGTCGGATCCCCTACACTAAGGTCTCACATCACTGTCTATTCATTTAATTCATATTGACAAAGGGTCACCATGACACACTGGCATACGACACTTTATTACAGACGTCACATCAATATTTTTGGGATCTTTGAATCTTTTGTTATGGGTCAACATCGGCCTAAGGACTTCTGGGATTCAAGCTTCGGTGCCTCCCAATAAGGTGTGGTTCAGCACCAGCTTCGACCTTCAGTGAAAGGATTTCGAACGTTTGTTCCTTCTACCATTTTGACCTTCCCTTGACTTTTATGCTGACTTCCTACCAATGTGGCTTGGTTGTCCACGTGGCAATCTCTACTGAAGCCTCGAAGGCGAGGCGTAACATATGTCACTTGGAAATTGAAAGAATGATGTGAAATGACTAATTTTAAACAACAATTTACACTTTAATTGTATTTTTTAGTACATAAACAAAATCAAGTTGGATCAGATCAATATCACGTGATTTTGATCCTACTCGATTTCATCACTATAAAAGGAACTGTTTATACCATGTATCAAATTTTCATTCAGTTTAATTGTCAATAAAGTCGAAGCAAACAATAATATACTCACTCTTATTCAATACATATTTAGACCTTGTTTAATAATGCTATAAATTTAATATAATGAAAAAAAAATTGATTATACCCCATCTTAGAGAGAAAATAAAATTTATATTTTAATCTAAATCGAAGTCAAAAATTAATTTTAATCAAAAAAATTTATCAGGCCCACAACTTTTCAATCACACATTTCATTTATAAAAATATAGTAGACGTAGAATTTCGACAAACCTACAATAAAAAACTATTTCATTGAATTAATTTTACTCCAGAGAGTTTTAATTGCTATGTTATTGACATGCGATTGCAGAAGTAAACAAAATAATAACAAGCATTGTTCACTTATCCCCATTCTTTCAAACAAAGTTAATAAAATTTGATAATTAGATAACAACAATTTACCTTTTTCTGGGATTGCTTAATCAAATCTGTTCTAAATATTTGATCCTCGTATAATCTTCTGCCCGTCATAGTCAGGGGCGGAGCCACCTTAGGTCCACCTGCCTGAACTTCAGGCCCAGAAATTTTAAGAAATATATAGAGAGATGTATAGAATATAGAGATAGGAAGGTAAGTGGGATGTGCACTTTAAATGCTGCTAGAAAAATGACTGGGATTGCTGAGAAATGAGTGGAACTGCTCCACCAAATTAAGCAAATTATTCCACCACTGAACACATTCGCCGTCTTCTGCTTTTGGAGATTGCTTGTGTGAGTTTTCATTTGAAGAAATATTTGATTCAAATGCTGTGGTTTTTGTGAACAAAAATTGTCTATTAATTTTTGACATAGTACGAATTCGAGGTTTCAAGATATTGCTTTTTGTGGTTTTCTGCGATGCACCCTCCCTTCTTTTAGAGCACGTCTTCTTGTGTAGGTAGGTGTTCTAGTAGACAGTAATTTTTGTCACATCATTAAAAAATTTCTTTAAGAAATCATGATTCTTGATGGGTTTTTGAGGCTGTGAATTCTCAATTTCTTTGGATTTTGGGATTTTTGAATCAAATCCCGTTTTTAAGAACCCATTTCTGAATAGCAAATAGAAATAGTTTAAAATTTAAAAACAACTCAAATGTTCGAGAAAATAAGCAGAGAATGAGAATTTTTTTTGTTTACAAAAACATGGAAATGTACCTGGCATTGTAGGATTAGTAGAGGTTTTTCTTCTAGTCCTAAAGCCATTGAAAGAAAGAGAAAGTGGCGCGGTGGATTTATTGAGCTTTGGGTTTATAGATTAGTTAAGAACAAGTTGAATGCATATTGCATACAATAATTTAAGGACTCAAATTTAAAGTTCATTTTAGGTCCCAGAAATTCAAAGTTCAACCTTCATTAAATTGTGCCCACACTCGACAAAATTCGTGCCCTGGTCATAGTCTATGCTGGAGTTTCAACAAAATCACATGGATAAGTGATATAGACATTTAGTACTTGTTCTCGCAACCTAAGTAACATGTTTGTGAAAGACCAGGACCAAAGGTTAGACTATGCAAAACATATATGTGCCAAAAAATCTTTTGAGTAAGATTGTCCGAATAATAATATCCTGCTTAACAAACAGAAAGGGTGTATTATACACTTAATCTTCTGAATGCTGATGATAGCTGGCGTTCAAGTGGTGAAATGAGCCAGAACCCTCGTGTCTTACCAATATTAAGAGTATACTTGGCTAAGCTTAAGAAATGTGAAAGTCTTCTCCAAACGTGTTTAGATGGCCTTCTTTTCATACTTATATGTTAAAGAAAAAGTTATCTTTTAAGCCATCAAAAATAAGTTATTTTAAACCCTAAAACTTATTTACTTGTAAATGAACTTTTTAAGCTTAGCCAAACATTCACTTGGGATGTTTCGTTGTGATACAACCTTGTGCTTTCAATTGAATTCGTTTCATGTAGTTTGTGTCACAACCTTGTTCTTGTGTGTGTATAAATAGGAGGATAGGAGCTGAATCTACAGATCCACTAGCTGCAGCCTGCATGCTCTATCATCAAGCGGCAACAGAAAGGAAAGTTCACTTCAATATCGGGCTTTAGGAAATCTGCCATCGAGCATCAATAGTGCCTTCTNGTCACAACCTTGTTCTTGTGTGTGTATAAATAGGAGGATAGGAGCTGAATCTACAGATCCACTAGCTGCAGCCTGCATGCTCTATCATCAAGCGGCAACAGAAAGGAAAGTTCACTTCAATATCGGGCTTTAGGAAATCTGCCATCGAGCATCAATAGTGCCTTCTACGATGTATCCTTTGGAACACAGTCCAGGACACGGCCTACTCTGTACAGTGCCATGAAATTGAAGCTGATTTTCAAGTCATATAGAGCAAGATACCTGAAAATTCTTGATACATCGAAAGTTGCTAATTTGTCCCGGAGCATTTATTCCGCACACAATGCTGTAAATTTTAGTCTGACGGCATTCCGACTGCTGATCTGAAGACTATTTTTCGAAGCAGAAAAGGAATACAGATGACGTGAAATGTATGGGTTGTCTTTTATCTTCGTTCTGGCATTCTATAAACCTTGGCTGGTGGGATATTGTTATAAAACATCCTTTTCTATAAACCTCGGATACACCCCAAAATGAGGCTCGACCCGAGCCTCCACTCAGTTGAATCAAGCTGCAAGTCGGGCTGGCTCGTGTTGAACGACGGACCGTCAAAGCTAACGGGCCAAATTGACACTCCTATGCTTGCATATTTCTTCATTTGAACAATTGTAGCTGCTAGAGAATTTGCTGATACTAGGCCAACTTGATTCGGCTCTGATGCAAGTGTAATTAGATACAATTCTGTAGTAATTCCCTGTTGAAAAGGCTTGGTATACCAAGAAACAGTTTGCTATGTGATTTTTCTTAAACACGTGTCAATGTGATTGTTCGCCTATGCTCTTACCTAGACAAGGGAAGTCTGTTGAAGTATCGTACTTTTGTAAATATATTGACAAGATTGAAACAGAAGTATATCCTCATCTACATCATGTAATCTCATTTACCATAGTCGAGGCATAATAGGATTAGAAATTAGGTAAGCCGAGAACTTCTGAAAACCTTATTTGACACTTGTAACCAAATTTACTGGTGCTCTATGACTTTATGGATACGTCATCAAAGCAATAGGTATGACGAAGCTGTACTGTTATTACCTAAGTTCAAGAATAATGTTTGCTTCAATTTCAAATGTCTAGTAAGGAGATATGTTAATTTTTCAAAGTCCAACTTGCATTCCAAATAGATACACGAGACGCTTCTTGATGCAGTGTATTGAATAGCTGTTTTGGCAACTTTTGAGCAGCAAATCATGATAGAAAATACACTCCAAAGTGAAAGGAAAACCCGTAAATCTGAGGGACACTGATCAATTTCGGTAAGAACCAAATATGAATTTATGGTGAGAAACAAAAATGTTTTACATACAAAATACATATTTTGCAGTAAAAAGATTTAAATTTCTATTCACACCAACAAATAAAATACTAACCACTCCAAACCACCTTCTGGAGACGTGAGATTTTGACTAAAATGAAATATTTCCTTACTCGAACTTGATTCGGCTTTCCTGTTTTTCAGGCTCAGCAGGGAAGTATTTGATGCCAACTAGATCGCCGACGGTGCTGATAACCTGGTACAATTGCAAATTTTATTGACACGTTAGTGATACTACACACCTGAAAACATGCGTGCACAGAAAAATAGACCAGGCCAACATGTCAATCTGCACCTTCATTCCGTGTGTTATATATACAAGCACAATGAAGAATGTAATTTCTTTGCATAGCATCATAATGTTGGCAGAAATAACAAAAAATTAATGCATCAATTGCTGATGGAACAAATTGAGGTGGCAGTAAGGCAATCCGATGAAGATACATCATCAGATAATTGTACAAGGAAGACGCGAGATAGGTTGATCAGGCACATCTCAGGTCCCATATTAGCATTTGGAGTGATTAAGGAATAAAAAGGTAGAAGAGCAGAGTAAGGAACGAGGAAACTGACAACTAGAAGAAAAGGTTCTAACCTCTAAAGCTTTAATAAGGTCTTCCCTAGAATGAGCAGCAGAAACGCATATCCGCGCACGTGCCAACAGTAAAGGGGTAGCTGGAAAGGCAACCGTCACAACAGCAACCTACACAGCAAAATGGGTCGTGACAAATGAAAGCAATACTGGAGTAAAAATAGGAAGAGTCAACCAGGCAAGAAGCTTTGCACAGAGTTGGAAGATCAGGCGGGAACAAAAGAACAAAACTAAGGATGGGACACCAGAGGGGACAAAACAAAAAAGGCTTACATTCCGTTTGAGACACTCCCGTGAAAAAGCAGGAATTTTTGATGGATTGTAGAGCATGATGGGCATTACAGGCGAATCATTGTCCCCTAAAACCTCAAAACCCATTTTCTGCAATTCAGCTCGGAAAAAATTGCCATTGTCACGAATTCTTGCTAGTTTCTGAGCCCCTGTACAAAAAATCAGTATACCTGTTAGTAAATACTTTTGGTCGGATGTATTTTATGACAATCTTATTAATGGTATGGCAGAGAAAAACTCCCACCTCTTTTAGAACCATCTTCTCCAAGAATAACCTTAATGGAAGATATAATTTGTTGTGCAGATGGAGGAGATATTGATGTGGCATAAAGATGAGCTGGACAGGTGTACTTCAAGTACTTGATAAGTTCCTGAAAAAATGGATATGAAATGTTAAAAATGCAGCATACAGAACACCATAACTCCGATGAAACCAAAATCAGAGTTTTCTAGTAACGTTGTCAAACATGAGGAGCTATCACAATTTTTCATAGACATAATTTATTTTAGATCTAAAAAAGATTGAAAAAAGTTCAAATACACCAAAAAATCCCTATAAACGTGTAACTACACAATCAACTAATGATAATATCTAACTTCTTTGTTCGAGGAAAGCAAGGTCAAAATTCAAATTTTTACTCGAAAAAGTGACAATTGATAAAGAACTTCAGTTACATTACTGGACCACTAAATTGATACTCCCTCCTTTTCATAGTGAACGAGATTATTATTTTCTGAGGTTGTATTGGAAAAATGGCCACTTCCCCAAAATAAACATTTTATAGCCCAGGTCTAAGTCCTTTACTACAATCATTTTATCTTGTATTCACCTCATCTTCATGTATAAAAATCAAATATTAAGGCCTCTTATAAAGTAGAGTTGCTTCATAGTTCATCGATAATGATTTTCTTAGATAAGTTGCTTTGTAGTGAAATAATAATAATAATAATGCACCGAAGCCAAGCAGCACCTTCCCTTGACCGTCAACTTGGACATTTAATGGTATATATCAAAGAGGTGCTCATGTAACGAACCTTGGATCCAGCTATATAACCACCACATGATCCAAATGATTTAGTAAAAGTTCCCATCATGATATCCACATCTGCAGTATCAACTCCTAGGAGCTCACAGACACCCCTTCCCGTCTGGCCAACAGCGCCAATGCTGTGAGCCTCATCCAGATAAACAAATGCCTGTTACAAGAAGAAAATCAATTTTATACACGTGAAAGAGAAGATAAGCCAATATCAGAGCTGGAGAACAAATCGTGATAGAGGTAACAAATTAAAAAATTAATGTAAAATACTCAAGTAGCTGTTTAGCAAACCTTAAAGATCTCAAATTTCTCCTTTTTTATGAACAAAGGGTACAATGTTACCAATATCCCAGACAAATTCGTATTAAGCAAGCCAAATATAAAACAAAGGGCAAAGCAATTGCCGGGACTAATTCTATGCCAAGAAAGCTTGTAATTTTTTCCATGCCTCAAGTTCTAGAAAGTGCGTATTATCCACAATATAAGAATATATTAGTAAACATACAAGAGATATCATCTTTGTAAAGATATCTACCTTGTATTTCTTGCATATGGCAACAATCTCAGGAAGCTTGCACAGTTCCCCTTCCATGCTGTAGATCCCCTCCACCACAACAAATATTTTTTTCCAAGGTCTGTGCGTTCTGGGCTGTCCTTCAGCAATCTGCTCCCTCAGAACTTTCTCCAAATGGTGTGGTGCTAGATAAAAAATGACAGAATAATCGTATGCATGAGATAAATCAAAATATCATTTGACAATAGTTTGGTTCAGAAAAAAAAAAATGAATCAATCCTCAGACTTACTGTTATGTTGGAAAACTCGTACCGTGGCTCTAGATCCTCGAGCACCATTGACTATCGAGTTATGGTTCAGAGAATCACTGATAATTAAACCTCCCTGAAAAAGTCCGTGAGAACTATAAACAAATGCAAACATATCAGAGAATTCATGTCCAAGTAACTGGATGTACCTTCCCTGTTAAGACAGGAAGAATTGCGGAATTTGTTACATAACCCATGCCAAATACTAAGGCAGATGGCTTTCCAACGAAATTCGCCACACACTCCTCCAATTCCGCATGCAAGATTGTTGTGCCTGACAGATGGTTCCATTTGTTAAAAGGAAACATTAGCAGCTGTCATGCTTTCAGAAGAAAAGGATAATAGCCCCATCTTGCAAAGAAGCATGTTTACCTCCATCAACCCTGGTACTGCAGGTGCTTGGAGAAAATCTCTTCAAGGACTCTATTACACGTGGCGTGCAGTATTCATCTGCTGAAGCAAACCCTAGATAATTATATGATCCCAGGTTGAGGCACCTGCTAACTTTTGTAGTTCGCCTGCATGAGATACCATTGAGTTAGGAGAATATTATGAACTGATCTGGAAATTAAGTTGAAAGTTGAAACTTTGATTGTAAGTTAGAAATATTATTTGATTTAGTTAAAAACTCTTTGCATGCATAGGCCATAGTCAGATTCTGATTCCAATAAAAGTCAGTAAACGACAACATGATTAGGCCCTAGCATAAAGAAAAAACATTTACAAAAAACTAGTTGTGACTTTGAACAAAAATTCTTACTTTAGTGTTTTATTGTAGTCGTTGGAGATACGCTCCACCACATCAAACCAAGCATCAGGAGGGCTTGATATTGGTCGGTTAAAGCAATCCTGCGAATTAAGTGGGCATTGATTATGTGAATGCTGTAATATACCTTTTTGATGATGCAGCAAGGGAACTTACAGTTCAATGCATAGTAAGAAAGTCATTAAATTTGGCATTTTTTTTCTAATGAGCAACCTGTGAACTAACCCAGTGCCAAAAGGAAGGGAGGGGGAGGGGGAATAAATGAAAAACAAAATACCTGAGCATCAGGAACAAGGTGCTTTGATAAATTGTGCTAAGTATTGTCAAGATTATGAGCAAATCCCACTTAGGAATTCAATATCAAGCAATGTCAATCATGCTCTTTTATATATAATAATGTATCCGTACTAGATCACTTCATGATCTCTCTCCATGACATTGTACTACTCTAACAATATGCTTGAAAATGAATCAAAACCCATAGAGATTTAAATCAACACGAAACTCAAATTGATCTAAATCTTCCAGTTTTATGTAGAAAATCTTGCATTTCCTTTCTATTGCTATTAATATAATATTCAACTTTGCCTTCCTAAAAGGGAAAATAACTACTTTTACCTCTTTCTTCTTTACACATTACCCCTTCAAATTACATGAACTATGAACTGTAGTTCACAAGCTACATTTCTGACTAGTCACTAGCCACATCTGAAAAATCCAATTCTTACAACTTCATCTGTAAAATATAAAGCGCCACTATATAATAAGAAAAAAACAGAATTACATGGTGAATTACACTTACATTATTACCAAATTCATCCACGTAAACAAGAAAAATCTGAAAACAAAAAAGCAAGTCACAGTTTAAAAATAAAACCTGAATCCTTAGATACAATCGCCGAATGTAGAAATCCTCGAGCCCCAAACAGATCGGCGCATAACCCTTCCATAACAAAAAACGCGAGAACATTTCAATTAAACCAAATAAAATCTACAGTATACACACATGTATGTATACTTATACCTACAGATGTATTGCGTAGGATATAGATACCTGAAGATTGCTATGGACCGCGATAGCATTTCAATTTAACCAAATTACACGAGATACATCTACACACATGGATGTATCAGTCTACGCACGCGTATCTAAATGTATGCCTATAAATGCACTATTTAGGATATAATACCATATAAATACCAATACAAATGTGCATGCAAATGAACGTATAATTTGTACAGTATATTATTAATACGGTTACCTGAAGCTTGTTGTGGGACCACCAATCAGTTATTTTACGAAAAAAGTCGCGTAATTGGCCGAAGACAAAGAGGAGGCCGTAGCTGAAGAGGGTCGTCAAGGCAGTGAGGTACGGAATTTTGATCATTTTAGATCGTATCTGATCCGGCGCCGGTGAGAAGACGATCAGAGCCCCGA
>CAIGRQ010039432.1:0-10728 GCA_903798375.1 Fraxinus sp. D2006-0159
GATATAAAATACTTTCAAATTTTTCCATAATTTTTTCATATACACGTCTATCTCTTATCGAATTTATAATTATTCTATGTAGTATCTTCTCTTTTATTTCTTTTGGCAATTCCTTAATTATTCTTAATATCATTGTTTTTAATTTATTAGGAATGAGTTCTAAAAATATATAATTTTCTTTTTTGGTTTTTAATTTATAATAATTATTTATCTTTTTTATTGTAATTACCATAATCTATATCTCTAATACCATTTAAATAGGGGGTTTTCAAGAAAACAAAAATACAATTTCAACAAAAAATTTTATCAACAAAATTTCTTAAACAGTTATGTTTAATAGGTGGAAAGTGTTGATGGTGAAGAAAAGTTAAGTTTTAATTCCAAAGGAAAGGCTATTTGTTAATTTTATCAAAATTTTAGGGATCAAAATGAAATATATTATATCTTAGAATGACTTATTAGAAATTTTTTATTTTGAGGATATTTTAGGAAATTTAAAATTTTAAAATAGTTAGAGTGTGTGACATATATTATTTTGAAAGAATGAATTTTGTAATAGTAGAATGTGTGGTTGAAAAAGAAATAAAAGTTATTGATGTGATGTAGAATATTATTTTATTGAAAAATACGTGATTGAAATTGAGTTGAAAGACTAGAATGAAATTTTTAATGGAATCAAACGCAAAATCAATGACGATTCTTGAAATATGGCTTTGATTTTAGGTTATTTACGTGTATTTTCCCCAACCCCAATCTGTTCGCCTGAAAAGAATTCGAACAGAAACTGAACGAGAGAAAGAGAAATGGAGCGGGCTTCTCTAGCGTTCACTACAGCCTCATCAGCACCTTCAACTTTCCTTTACCACAGGTCCACCATTTTCAAACAATCCCACACCAATTCCGGCCTGTTATTGCCCACAAGTACACCCATTTCAAGCAATATTAGTAGAACAAGGAAAGGCAATTTTTCGGTGAAAGCAGTAAATCAGAGTTTTTCTTCGGGACATCAGACTTTATCGAGTAGCTGGGATGTCTCAAATTATGCAGCTCCTTCATGGCTACCCAGATTCGAAGAGCTTGACACCACTAATATGCTCCTTAGACAGAGAATCATCTTCTTGGGCACTCAGGTTCGCAACAAGATTTTGATTTTAGATATGTGATTTTTACTTGTTATGCTAATAGTTCTTGATTTGGGTTTTCTGTTAATGTTTTAATTTACTTTTATTTTATTGGATAAATGATGTAGAGATTTCACGAGTTCTAATTGATTCTTGTTTTTCTGTCTTATCCATATGCATATGCTCAGGCAACGCACTTGGGAAAATGATATTAATCGTGTGTTGAAACTACTAACTTTTAGCAAATTCTTTGTTCGTCATTAAATTTCATTTTGTTTGAACTTTTTTACTATTTGGTCTTTCTTTCCATGTCTATTTGTTTGAATAATGAAAAAGCTGAAGTGGTATTCTAGATTTTGACTTTTGACGTGGGTATCTCGTTTCCTTCATATGGCTGATTGTTTTAAATTTGGGTTTTCTGTTAATATTTTGATTTACTTTTGTTTTCTTGGCCTAATGATGTAGAGATTGAGTTCTAATTGTTTCTAATTTGGGTTTCATTAGTCATACACATACCTTCAAGCAATTTTATTGGGGAAAATGTAATAGTAAAAAGTTTGAAATTTCGAGTAGGTTGTGATGTTTTAGTACAGAGATTGGATATTGTAGTAGATTGTGAACTTTTAAGCTGTTTCACAAGGTTTTCATGCCAAATATAAATACATAAACACCCCTTGTAACTATTTATGGACTTATCAAGGCTGTTACCTTTTTATTCAGCTTTAGCCAGTTGGATGTGAAATTCGAAGGGATTAATGCTATTATAGAGGAGTTGTTTAGATCTTGATGTTTTCTTTTCTGGTTAATCAAATGATGATGGACAGATAGATGACGTAACAGCGGATTTCGTCATAACCCAGCTGCTATTGCTTGATTCCGAAGACCAGGAAAAAGATATCAGATTGATTATTAATTCACCTGGTGGTTCTGTTACTGCTGGTATGTCAATTGTTAGTGCTGTTCAGTTTGGAGGCCATACCAAGTTTTCTTAAAATTCTCCTCATATATTTGGATATACTGGAGTTAAGTAGTAGTGAAAAATTTATTGTCTGTCCCACATAAGATTTAAACTGTTAACCAAGAACACGCAACAATTAATCAATTGAACCTGCAAAGGACTACAAAGTGATATTTCCTCTTCACGTTATTGTCTAATTTAATTATGGCTAAAGTGTGTACTTTGTTACTTCTAGTGGTTGATATATAACTATGAACCCACCCCATTCCTGAAGAGAGAAGAATATACACACAAGCTTATGCCTATGTTAAAAAATTGGTTTTTGAATAGTGATTGATGGAAGAATGTGTGATTAAAAAGTAAGGAGAATTTTTGGGTTTATGTGTAATATTATTTTATTGATAGAATGTGTGGTTGAAATGAAGAAAGAGAAAAANAAAAATTGGTTTTTGAATAGTGACTGATGGAAGAATGTGTGGTTAAAAAGTAAGGAGAATTTTTGGGTTTATGTGTAATATTATTTTATTGATAGAATATGTGGTTGAAATGAAGAAAGAGAAAAAGAATGAGAATGAGAATGGAAAAAAAATGGGTGTCAAACATAGGCTATATTCCTCAAATCTCATTATTCTGGAACTCACAAATGAGGATAACCTACTTGTTAATTACATTAGTCCTATCTTTTTTATTCTTTCTGTATTGTGGGTTATATCATATATGCTTTTCCAGACATGCTATCCATATGAATATTATGATTTCCTCAAAATTTTGTCCTTACGAAGATCTCTAGTATTTGATTAGGTGTTGAAAACATTTGAAAGTCGATCATCTCCACCACCTTTCTCTAGAAGACAAGTTTAACACATGGAAAGAATTAAAGCCAGCATTTCATTTATATATTATTTCATTAAGGGTTTGGACTTTGGACTTGATTAGCTAAGATGTGTACTATGTTTAATTCTTATGTTCTGTGCTTCCAAGCCTATAACTTTAAAGGTGAGCATTTTCAATTAGTGAAGTCCATCCTTTGAATTGCTGCTTGTAGGAATGGGCATTTATGATGCCATGAAATTGTGCAAGGCTGATGTTTCTACCATCTGCATGGGCCTTGCTGCATCCATGGGTGCATTCCTCCTTGCAGCTGGTACTAAAGGAAAAAGGTATTGCATGCCAAATTCGAGGGTCATGATCCATCAACCTCTTGGATCTGCTGGGGGCAAAGTAAGTACTTCTTTTTTTCTTTTTCCCCTCTACATTGGTGGCTTTAATGGGTTTCTATTCTCATTATTTCTTGCTTATAGTATTCCAGGAATGTGAACTGACCTTTTCTACATGATGTAATGGTAGACTGGAATCATTGAGAACTTTCATGATTTCAAACTTGATGATATCCTTTCCCCCATCTCTACTCATTCTATATATACCCACTTGCAAGCATATCATTTGATGTTCTGAAATTTCTACGTTTCTCCCACTCTTTTATCAAACAGTGGATCTCAGGTCTGGCTACTGTACCAATGGTCAAGAACCTTTTTGTAATTACCCATTCAGCCATTCTAAGACTAGATAATCGTCTATTTGCATAGGTCTGATGAAGAAAAAAGAGTTTTTACATTGCCTAACTAGAACCTATTTTAGCGAAATCAGGCTAACTGAAAACATATACATAAATGTGCTGAGGATAATCAAGCCACGATCATATCGATTACTAATCCCCATTTGGGTCTTCCCTGACACTAACTACCAGTCTACCATCATATCGATTACTATACCCCGTTTGGTTCTTCCCCGACACTAACCTACTAAGCCAATAGAAAATTGGATAATGTAATATTGGTCCTAGCATGAAAACTGAAACTAAACTACTACACCATAATTCTAGCAAGCGCAGAATTTCAATACTACCTTGAGCGCCAAAGAGATAAACTTACGGTGCGAACAACATATATAAAATATTCTGGAATGATGGAATATACTCCCTTAACCACCAAGTGCATACTAGATCGGACTGGATGGTATCATGAACAAGAATTTAATTTCTATTTCTTTCTTAGTGTTCTCCAATGCATCCAATTCTATTTATCAAACATGCTATAAGAGTGTTTTATTTTCATATTAAAGGAGCAGCCACATTTTACAAGGTGACAAGCACCGTTTAGGTTCCCCAAGCCTAAAACTCCTATTTACATCGTCAATTTCTACCATAAAAAAAGGTTGAACTCCAACCTTAAGACCCCCTACCGTCCCGCCCCTAGAGCATCGCGGAGAAGGTAAATCGCGGGATGTACCTCAGCGAGTCAGGGTACAAGAGCTGTCGTATTGGTGCCCACAAAGAGTTCAATTTCAAACCTTGTTGGAGGTAGGAATCGAACCCTTACACTGCGGCTGCCAGCTCAGCAGAGACCACCTTTACCATAAAAGTTTTCCTTCATAGATGTAGTCATTGATTTTTGAAATTTTGCCCATGAGCATTATTTCAATCTGTTTTTGAGGCTTTAATTACTTTTTTCTCTTTCGATAAAATACTGACTACCACTAATGAAATGAAGATCCATCACATCTGAAATGGTTGTTAATTTAGGGGGTGTTTGACACCCGTTTTATTAAAAAAAAAATGTGTTTTTGAATAGTGATTGTTGGAAGAATGCGTGGTTAAAAAGTAAGGAGAATTTTTATGTTTATGTATAATATTATTTTATTGATAAAATGTATGGTTGAAATGAAGAAAGAGAATGAGAATGAGAATGAAAAAAAAAATGGGTGCCAAACGGGAGCTTAGCATACCAACTCCCCAAAAATGAATTTCGTAGGGGGGTATTGCTATGTGAATGTTAGTATTTTCAACAGACTAATTCTCAAATGATGTAATTTGTTTCTAGGCGACAGAGATGAGCATACGCATCAGAGAGATGGCATACCACAAAGTTAAGCTCAACAAAATACTATCTCGAATCACAGGGAAACCTGAAGAGAAGGTATAGTTTATCCAAATCCCCATCTCAATTTTGTTTTTCATTCGGCCCTTCAANACAGACTAATTCTCAAATGATGTAATTTGTTTCTAGGCGACAGAGATGAGCATACGCATCAGAGAGATGGCATACCACAAAGTTAAGCTCAACAAAATACTATCTCGAATCACAGGGAAACCTGAAGAGAAGGTATAGTTTATCCAAATCCCCATCTCAATTTTGTTTTTCATTCGGCCCTTCAATATATTACCCTTTGGGGAAGTTATTGGCAAAATTCTTGAATTTCTATGACTGTTTGTTTGCTATTTGTTATTGCATGGCAGATTGAAGTAGATACTGATCGTGATAATTTTATGAATGCTTGGGAAGCAAAAGAGTATGGATTAGTTGATGCTGTTATTGATGATGGCAAACCCGGACTAGTTGCACCCATTGCTGACGCATCACCACCACCTAAAACCCGTGTGTGGGATCTTTGGAAAATAGAAGGCAGCAAGAAAGCCAGGAAGAATTTGCCCTCAGAGGAAAAGATTTCGGAAAATGGAAATGCCAGTGGGAAAAGAACTGACGACGACAGAGGCACGGAAAAGGAAGAGGAAGCACCAGCGCCTATTTGAGGCACGTGGCGGATATTTCTTGTACACGCTGTAACATTGAATAGCTTAGCAATTCTTTTCCTTTGTGTAGTTGAGCAATATCTGAATATAAAGAAGCTATCATTTTCGAAATGGTGACTGGTTTTTGCTTTTTCCCTTCTCTGAGTTTTTATTAATGGAAGCTGATATTCTATTTTCAAGTTGAACGGGGAGATCTATAATTCTTCTGAACAAAATGAATAATCTGATATTTCTATCTTCTGTTATATGTTAGTTTCTTTTTCTTATTGTATATCTATGATGCTTGTGGATAAGGAGTCTATAACAAGTCTGTCTACTATTGATCACAAGCCTATCAAATGCTGTACACGGTACTGAATAGGATTGAACAACATAATTAATAAAATTTTAACTATATTCTTTTATATTGTTCATCCATGTCTAGTACGGTGCACTAGACATGGATTGTACGGTTTTGTCCTCGTGTTAAAGGGCCGTGCCACTTTGCAAGTAAAAACCATAACAACGTTGACCAAGTGACACTTTGCAAGTAAAAACCATAACAATGTTGACCATGTGCCACTTTGCAAGCAAACCATAAATAATATTGGCTAAGTAAAATAGACGCAAGAAGACGTAAATTGTACACAGGATGATATGGCCAACATATCTTGCTATCTTCAAAATGACAATGATATTTAACATGGAATCAGCATCAAAAGTGTGCTGGTACAAAAGTCTTAACATAGTTACAAAAATAAAATGGCTTCACAAATCCATTTCCCCTTTTGGAACCATAGATATATCTTTGATTGCATAAATTTTACATCAGAACTAGGAAAAACCATTGCAGAGCAATCTAGCATGGATTATCATCTTCAAGCTTAGGCAGAAATTATTAAAATTGTGACCATCAAAAACTTGAAATAAATTTAACAGTGGATGATAATCCATATAGTGAATTCACGATAGTGAGGTGTCTAATCGGAGGTGGCCAGAACAATTTACGGTTTTCAGATGGAGTTGATAGAATCACCATCACTGCTTTCACCATCAGTACTGCTACTTCCACTTCCACTCCCGCTACCACTGCCACTCCCGCTTCCACTGCTATCGGTACCACTGCTACTAGAGCTTGATGTTTGGTCTTCTCCTTCTGCATTGACCTGTGCTCTAAGGGCTTCTGCAGCATTTCGGCCACCCTTATCAGCTTCATCATCACTTGCATCAACATCGGCGATCTCATCATCTGTATCAGTTTGATGCGGTATGTTTATATCAATACCGGTGCCGAATTCTTTGACATCAATACCGGTGTCAAATTCTTTGACATCGACACCGGTGTCGAATTCTTTGACATCAAACTTTCCTCCATTAGCTCCTGCTCTAACGTCGTCGTCGTCATCATCATTCAATATATCCAATTGCTCCTCCAGGTCGTCATTCTTAAGGTCTGGTGATGGATTTGAAGGGTTTTCTTCGACTGGTGGATAATCATGGGCCTTCCCATTTCTAGGTTTAGCTTCTGATGAAGGACGAGAAAAAAAGGTAAGTATAATAATGTATTACTCCAATTGTAAAACTTGTTTTTTCAAATACTGCCCAAGGCAAAAAAATAATCTCAACCATGGGCAAAAGTTCTTATAGATTAGAGTGAAGTCATCCACTCATCTTTTAGACATTTTTACACTACACAAGTTAATGCAAAAAGTAAAGGCAACAACAACAAAGCCAGCTAAGAAAAAAATTATTTGTAGCTGAAGAAGAGCTTAAAACTGCATTTGAAAGTGGTAGGTTCTATACCTATGACTAGTCATGGTTGCGGACAAATTATAAAATAATTTTGATGGCACATCAATCTCTATATCAAAAACATGGCATCTGCAAGTGCCTTTATTTTCCTTATCGTTAATAAATATCATCGTAGTGAAATTTCTAAAATGAACTACACTGAGTGATGTCATGTAATCTCAGAGGATAAACCCAATTAAATATGCAGAACTGAATTTGAGAGAAGCGGAGCTATTGACAGGCAAAAAGATGGGGTGAGCACATGATAACCATTTTCTGCCTTGACATGACATGAGCACATGATAACCATTCCTTTCTATAATAAAGGTCTAGAAAGGAATAGGCAAAATGAAAAACCATTTTTTTCTTTTAGTTGCAAAATTTTCTCTCTGATTTATTTTTCTTTTTTCTCTCCAAATATTCAGTGACTCTAAATTACAGAATTTAACCAAGATGTAGGGATTTTATTTTGATCAAGGAGGGAAGGTAAAAGTCCAAATGCAATGCATAGATTAAATATTCAAAATTAAGCATGGCATGCCTGAGCTTTTGAAGTCCCCAATTTCAATTCGTTCAACTTCCCCCTGCACAATTACACAAAACAAAAGTTGAATATGTAAGTATGACAGTCAGAAGCAGCCAATACTTGCAAAGAGAATGCTAACTATATAATCTGAAGAGAATTCTTTTCAATTTTGTTCTTGTTGAGAGAAAAAGAAAACATGCATGCACAATGAATCCGAAAGGCAAAGATGACCTGTTGAGATCAAGATTGTTAAAAGTGCCCCTCTTCGGCAACAAAGACATCAAAAGCAAGAAGAATTCTGTCAAATCAAATCATCTTTGTGCACATGCAACAGCAATACACAAGGATACTTTATTTATTTTTTCAAAAATTAACTTCTAAGTTTAAAATAGGATTCCGGATTTTTATAAACTATTAAACCAAACATTAGCCCTTAAAAACTAGTCCTAGAAAAAGAACTTACCGGCATCACATTAATTGCCTCTTTGTTCAAAGGTTGATACTTAGTCACTTTCCCAACTGGCGGTGAACTTGCATCAGAGGGTCCAGCTGATGCAGCCACTGTTGATATAGATTCACCCTTCATTCGATTATGCCTCAACCGCTTTACAGCACGGTGTAATCTCTCTAACCGAAAAGACTCGCCGTCAAAGAAAAGAACAGCATCATTTTCCTTGTAATCCTCACTAATGCCCTCAAATGTCACCTTGGGTTTCCCTGGTTGATTGTTTTGGAACTCAACAGTAACCTTATTATCCTTACTTTTGTGCAATGTGCCACGCTGGTTCTTATCAATTGAAGCTGGCTTAAATTCATCTGAAAAAATCAAAAATATTGAGAGTGACATTTATTTTCTGCTATAAACATAAAATCCAAAACTTAAGAAAGGCGAAATAAAACAGGAATAGAAAACCCAAAGCAATTCTCCAAGTGCTTGGTTCTCGTGGAGAATTCAATTCGAAACAAGCCTCCGAATGAACAAAAGAAGCACATCCAGGAATGAATATTATTGAGATTTAGAGAGAAAAGAACTCATTTTCTATCAAGATAATATGCCATTATGAATTAAATACTTGTGATTGGACATTTGAGGTGCTTCATTTTTTCACTCATTCATCTCAAAAACCATTTGTCTGTTGATTTACAAAATCTATCTCTGTTTCAGACTCACGTTCTGCTCATCCTTTCATTTTCACTATGAGGTTGAAGCTATTCATAAACTAATAAAAAAACCCATAGATTATGAAAAGAAAAAAAACTGAAACAGCATGCTTCCTTTGCATTGGAATCCTTATTTTATGGTAATAAAACCAGTAAAAGTTAAGGGTGGCAAAAACAAGAAATCCATCGGGCAGTCAGCAGTCCTTGTTCAATTCAATAATGCATTCTCCATCAAACAACAGGAAGAAAAAAGCACTACAACACTAATTTGCCTTCTCTCTTCAATTCTTTTCGTCAATCAAACATGGCCCGTGAAACAAAAACAACATGAAATTTCATCATAAAGATGGAAAAAAAAAATGTGCCTGCGCTTAATCACTACAATTCATTCCATTTTCACAAGATGCAACCTAATTCAGTCACTGGAATTAATCCAAAATGTAATGTACTCTACCACAAATTGCATATGAATCCCAGTACATATATAAGTATATACGAGAGAGGAAGGAGAATTAATAGGCATACAGCGTAAAGTACAGAACTTGGAGGAGGGATGTTCATCCTTGAATGAGGAGCCTAGGGTTAGATTGTACCACCGATCGGGTTTTGGGGCTGTATTGGGCTCCTTCGAGTTGATTCCTGCCATTTTTGGTTATAATTTTCTGGAAAATCTGCAAACCTAGGATTTCGAATAAGGCGTAGCGTTTCGATTATTTTGGATGCGTCGAGGAAGGGCAGATAGTGATTCTTCAATTCGATCGAGGATATACGTGTGAATGGCCGTTGAAAAGGCCATAGGTCCACATTGGCCTTTAATCAATAAATAGCATTAAAAAAAATTCAAAATCTAATTTTAAAATGTAAAAGGCAAAAATACCTCTCTTTGGAAGGAGAAAAAAATCTTCACCGTCCAAATGTGAAAACCGTCCCAAAAACCGACCAAACAATTCACAAAAACCAATCACTTTGAAAGAGGAATCCGGCAACCCACTTCACCGACGTCGGCCACCCACTGATTGTCAACCAAGGTTATTTTTATTTTTTTTTTGCATTTCACAACCTTTTTTTTTTTTTCACATATAGTGTTTCAATTATTTTCACATTTTTTGTGTTTATTGAATCATATATGCGTAGATCTGCTTGAGTGTTAGTCATAAGGGTGAAAATTTGGCTTTTAGGTTGTGTTTGACTCATTTTTGAGCTGTACATTGCTGGAAATGGTGGCGATAAAATCCGACTGCAAATAGCCGGGCATGCTAACGACTGTTTGCAGCCGGTTCAGAAGTTGAACCGGCTTTTAACGGTCGGTGACCGGCTGTTAAAAGCCGATTCTCAATTCAATAATCTGGGCCGGCCCAGGCCATTAACGAAGTGGGTCGGCTGCTAAGTTGGCCCGCTTAGTTTTTTTTATATAATTTAATAAATCTATATTAAATAAATATTTTACATAATATAAAAAAATGCCTATAATTAAATATTAATTATTAATTTTAATTTTAATTTGATAATTAATAATCTAATGAAATAAATAATTGTAATTGTTAAATATTATATTTTAACAAATTCGCAACTTCTTATTTTTTTCCTTTAAATTTTTTTGATA
>CAIGRQ010039472.1:0-11778 GCA_903798375.1 Fraxinus sp. D2006-0159
ATGTTGTTTTCCCTTTTCTTTTCTTTAATTATAAGTATGTTGTAGCTTGTTTCTTTACCGTGAAGTAAGCATGTTTTCAAGCATTAAAATGAGGTATTAATTGCCGGTAACGTGCCCCATACTTGTTCACATGGACATGGTCAGATGGCTTATTCAACAAGATTTATCTTACATGAGAAGATGGGAACAAACTGTCAAATTATTTTTAAAGTTAGGGGTGTTTTCATGGGCGAATATTATATTAATTTGTGGTTATTTTTTTTTTTTTTTTTTGAGTAATCCTATTTATCTGTATTGAATTGAATGACAACTAATTAATTTAATTAAATGAGTAATGTGACTTTACATGTAAATAAATTTATCATTTAATACTGGTGCTCAATCCCAAAGGAGATGAATAACATTAACTCAAAAATAAAATGTAGAGAATCAGAGTCACATTTCCTAGCAATCACTCTATTTTCAATCCGGTTACCATACTTTAATTTGTGTCAATTGGGTTGAAAGACTAATTTTGTCTCAGTTTGCGTCACACTGTTATGACGCCAAAATAAGACCCGGAATTGAGTTGCCTAAATTGAGACTAAACCACAAGTAGAATTAGCCCCGTTAAAGAAGCTTATGCCCCCGTTCGACAACAAATAATATAATCCACATAGAGACGAGAATAAACTACTAATTCAAACGTATTCTCACAACCTACTCGATCAGGAGAGAAAACATACCTGATAAACTAGGTCTGAATTCAAGCTCCAAAAGTGAAGTTTTCAAGTTATTTTGGTTTGGGTTACAAGTACAGAAGAAGCCCGTAGAAAAATCCGTCCGAGTGAAAGAGGAGAAAACTAAGCCCCCGTTCGACACCCATTCTCATTCTCATTCTCATTCTTCATTTCAACCACACATTCTCCAAATAAAATAATATTACACACAAATCAAAAACTTTTCATCAATTTTCCACCATACATTCTCACATCAATCACTATTTCAAAAATTTTCTTTTCCACAAAATGGGTTTCAAACAGGGCCTATGTGTTTGCTTACAATACAATATTTGGTAATGATTTCTGAGGTCACTGTGATAGCCTTACTTTCTTCTCACGTGTGAATTATTAATTTCATGCTTATACTTTTCATTAATTTATTAAAAATATTATATCAAGACAATTTGAAAGGCACTCTATATATTGACTGACATCACCAACTTTGTTTGGTTGGGTTATGATCTCTGATTGGTTCAATACATCATTAACATTTGATTGAGTTTAATGTCTCTTGCAAAAAAACTAGTTTCGCCTTTTCAACATTTGATTGATATTTATGTCGTCCTGCCAAGATGGAAGCTTTAGGTTTGAGACCACGTTTGATTTTTGTCACGATGGAATACTTTATTACCTTTGTATTTGATTTTTTGATATTTCTAACTTGTTTTCGAAACTCAAGAGACACTATAAAACCGGTTTACAATTCAAACTTGAAGGGATGCGGGTCATGCTAACATTTTCCATCAGCGTCAAGTTTGAGTCACTAAACACTCTTTTCTTTAGATAAGGCTAGAGAAACAAAACCAACCCAACCACGCTTTTATAGCTTATAATAATATGAAGTTTTGCATTCTCCTTATACACCTAAATTGTTTCCCTGATGATGTGGAGTGTACTAAACAAAGAGTACTCGTATTCATAACATGTTATTTTTGACGGATGATCCTGGAAAAAGAATGAATCAAGGTGATACCTCTCAATTAGCCTACACGAAAGATTATAGTTACAATATATTGCTGATGGGTTCTAATTGAGATATTGCATGTATGACTAAATGATCTTTTACCCTTGTTAGTGTAGTCGGGATGTTGCAAGCCGCCTACATCATGTGGGTATGTGTACGTGAACGAGACATATTGGAACCAGCTGGGAGGAGGGCTAGTCGGAGCTGATCAAGATTGTGTCCGATGGAACAATGATCAAGAGCACCTGTGTTACAATTGTGACTCGTGTAAAGCCGGTGTATTGGCGAGCCTGAAGAAGGGTTGGAGGAAAGTGTCTGTGATCAACATTATCATATTAATCCTATTAGTTATCCTATACGTTATAGCCTGTGCAGCGTTTAGGCACAACAAACGGATGGACAATGATGAAGCCTTTGGCGAGACCCGAATGGAAAAGGCACAACCTAGTAGGATACATTTCTAACAATAAACCAGGAAGTAAAATTTCATTGCATTTTGTTTAAGATGAAAAGACTGGTACTTTATATGCTTTCCCTTTACTTTTCAGGAGAAGTTCGTGTGTATTTTCTAGTGTAACTTTTTCTCATTTGAAGAAATAAAAATTGATAAATAATTTTATAACTTTTTACCGAAAAGAGAGACTAGCACTGTAGCACACTCCTATCCTATGTAGTCAATGTATAAGGTATAAAATTATTTGAGGAGAAATTAATGATGTTTCCTCCTAATATTTTACTATTTTATTTTACGTTTTCAATAAAATATGTCCTCGCTAGTGGTTTTAACTGTAAAAACAAAATACACGTGATAGGGAATATCTGCCAATATTAATTTCTATAGAATGAAATAAAATTTTATCAACCATCTAGCAAATAGGCAAATAGACAAAATTAACAAGAAAAGAAAAAATCCACATGATAAATGGAGAGCTATATGAACTTAATCCCTTTTACCTAATCATACAAGAACTCACGAATTTATCTTAAAACTATACATGAACTCACAAATTGTTTCTCATCCACACGTAAATGGAAGTGCCATTGTACATTTATTGTTGAGTAGTCATTCTGATTTGTTAGGTTTTTAGTGTGTTGGCAATTCTTTAGATAAAATGACTGTTATAAAATAGTTTTAAAAGTCAAGGAGTTATTTGGTTGGTAATATAGTCTTTGAAGGTTTTCAAAATGCCAAGAAGATCACATATGATCAGGGGAATGCAATTAGAAATCTAAAGAGTGTCAAAGTGCCGCACAAGTTATGCTCTAAATTCTCATCTACAACTTGTAATGCATTTTTCACATAGAAAACATTTGAATATGGATAAGGCTATTTCAAGAAGTTAGCTTTCCAACACATTTCGAATCATCTCAATCGAATATCAGTAGAAAAGTTATAATAAAAATACTGACGATTGCTCAATTGTTGCTCGCATGTCGCTGAGCTATCGCTCGATCAACAGTGTTTCTCAAGGGAACACTAGGCTCGAAATTAGTCATGTAAATTAGGCTCGAGAAAAAGTTTAATCGAATAAGATTACTAATTGATTTTGTTTTATTTTTTAAAATATTGTATTTAAAAAGGTGCATGTGTACGTGTAGCTAAATGGAAAAGGTGTAAAATGGTTTTAAAGCGATTTGTTGCCTTGATTTTGAGAATTTATGGGAGTTGTCAATTAGTTTTAATTTAATATTATGTATTTGTCTTGATTTTAGAAATTGATAGTGATGTTTTGCCATGTGTAGATTGATAGGAAAGGAAATGACTTTTTTAGTGTATGAATTTCCAGAATTTAGATTTTATGGTGGGGGGAAACACGGTAGTTTACATATTGGATAGTGAAAAATGGAGTACATTAGACTATTACCTTTATTAGGGATTGTGATTGTCCTCTATATATAACCATATGAGTGCAATAGAATTTTCTCACCAAACAAAATCATTATTCAACATGGCAGTAGTTGGAATAGGGATCCTGAACGTGATTTTGTATGTCAATTAGTTTTAATTTAATATTATTTATTTGTTTTGATTTTAGGAATTGATAGTGATCTTTTGCCATGTGTAGAATGATAGGAAAGGAAATGACTTCTTTGGCGTATTTCCGGTTTTTAGATTTTATGGTGGGAGAAAACACGATAGTTTACATGATTTTGGCCTAGATTGGATAGTGAAAATGGAGTAGATTAGACTACTACATTTATTAAGGATTGTGATTGTCCTCTCTATATATAACCATATGAGTGCAATAGAATTTTTTCACCAAACAAAATCATTATTATTCAACACGGCAGTTGGGATCCTGAACATGATTTTGTCGCCTTTCAAATTATCTGATCTAACGAAGTATGCTTCTACGTGCAATTTGTTATGTCCTTTCAATGTTATAATTTTTTTACGTAATTTATTTCATGAAATGTTAATTGACATGTGGGTCTCAACGAAATAAAATGAAATGTGAGATCTCTTTCGGGTCTCTCAATATGTTGCACATAAATGTGTTAGAACATTCGATTGATCTCCGATTGCTCTTGATGAACTGATGGTATGGAATATTGTAAATTTATGTTTAAAAAGTATCGTATCCTACGAGTTTAAATTAATCATTCCTTCAAACTTTAACATTTCAGGTTTGATCGGTCAACGTGAATGGTGGCTGGGCGGTGGCACGTTGCCAAGTAATAAATTAGAAAAACATTCAATAATAAATTACGTCACGATATTTTTGTGTTAAATATTTTAGACTTCGTGACTCTATGTTTTTATTTAGTATTTAACCGTTCAAATAAATCAAGAGTTTAATTTTTTTTTAAAATTAAATAGTTCCGCTTCGAATGTTATTATGAAATGATATCGGTAACACCCAAAATTTAAGTCAATAAGATTTGGGGCGTTACACTCGACCCCTGAGCCCTTCCCTTGATGAGCTCGCCGATGAAGTTTCCCATTTTTCAAAGATAGAAATAAAGAAAAATATAGAAACATCAAAATTTTAAATAAAACATAAAAGCTTATGGGCTCGTCTTATGAATCGGCTCTCAAAGCTTTTAGGCTTTACTTTCTGATCTCAACTCGATCCATGAATTTGTGAAAGAATAGGTCGTGCTACTCATGGGTTGAAATCTTATGAGCTCTCCGTTGAGTGGCGAGTGGCCCGAGCCTGTTGTAACCCTTGAACCTATCCTCGTACAAAGGGATACTATAATCTAGGAGAATTCTAATGGTAGTCTTTTTGTGAACAATTGTTAGATATAATTTGGAGGAGTTTATTTGAAGGAATTGTAGTGCAAGATCATTGAAAGATAAAAGGTCAATACTAAATCTAGTGATAATGTACCTACCTCAACTGAGCGTCCTGACCAAAGCTCAAATGAAAGATATATGATAAAAAAATGTTTTTTTTTTTACCATTTTTTTCAAGATCATTTTTATTCATACATTCTATAATAGATATCACAATTTTTTTTTTCCTTTTTTAACCGCACATTCCCCAAAAAATATTATTTTTTTTACTTTGAAAAAATCTGCCAAACAAGCTCAATCTATCAATATTTAAAGTTGTGTGTTGACGCATAAAAATGTGGCCCAATTAAATGGACCAAAAAGTGAAGCCCCAAATAGGAGATTCCAAGAATAGGCCTGAGGAAAGCCATGTAAAAGGCCCAACACAGAGTCATGCAATGAAGACCCATCATTGCCCAAGACGCCCAAGCTCTGGGCGAATACACCATTTTATTAATACTCAGGGCGATAGCGTTATTATCGGCCAAGCTTACGGAACGTCCAGAATTCGAACGCATTGCTATTTCAAGTGACAGTTACCAAAGCAGTTAAAGGGTAATCTCATCATGCCCCATGATCCATGAAGCCTCGGTTATCAGCAGTTCAAGGGTGGAGGTAATGACGCCATTTAGAAATGGAAGTTCCATGACAAGTCGGCCATGATGAAGAACCTGGGTAGTTACAGGACGACCAGCAGTTTCAGGTGGTTCTACAACAACTGTCACTGTCTAATAAGTATAAAAAAGAAGATAAGACATAGAAAAAGAGACCTCGAATCAAACACTCTCGAACGAAGAATATGTAATTTTCATTATCTTTACTTTCATCGCATCTTACTTTCTTTATTCTGTGTGCTTACGCCCCTTGGAGGCATTTAGTTTTCTCACTCATTGTACATCTTCATAAATAAAAGCACCCCTTGTTGGAACTTTGTCTCAAGAGGTTTGTTCCTTACACAATCGTCTGAACCTTTCTCTTAATTGTTAGCGAGGCCCGACTCAACCGCGCGAAACAATTTGGCACGTCCAGTGGAATACTTTGGTGTTTGACGTTTGAAGATACAAGAAAGTGAAGCAATATACCTCATAAAAACTCTGATAAAGAGCCGCAAGCCAGGGAATAGTCCAGTCTATAATCGAACGATATGAGGAGCAACAAAACGCTCCAGGAACAGATGGACAAAGTCAAAGCCGTTATGAGCCAATGACAGGATTGAGTCCGCAAACCATGCATGCATTGTTTGGTGAACTCACGCAAGATATCATTGAATAGGTAAATTTGCAAAACATTCATAATATAGAGAAGCTTATTCAAAATGGGAATGCACATTATGATAATATAGCCAAACAACTAAGTGCTTTGAACGAAATTATGAATAAGTTAGTAGGCCTAATCTGTCAGTCAGTCGTTCCAAGCANTGAACGAAATTATGAATAAGTTAGTAGGCCTAATCTGTCAGTCAGTCGTTCCAAGCATAGGGAGCTACTTCCAGTCTAGGAGAGTTGTGGGTTATAATGCCCCAACCCTAAGTCCAAATCAGGTAACACAACTACCCATTGGACCTTCTACTTCAAATTAGGGGGGTGATGGAATAGCTAACTTGAATATTGGTAATGGAGTATCAAACTTGGGGGGTAACCCGAACGCAAGAGAAAATATCCAAACTAATGGGCAGAATGCTCTGCGTGCTAATGATGGCGAGAATACTCCATTTAATGGTGGTTTAAATAACAGTGTCCCTGCCACAAATCAAGTACCAAACATTAGACCTCAAGTAATCCCACTAGTAAATCAGCCCGTAGGAGTCCCATATGATCCCAACGCTATGTTGAGGAATCAGATCACAGAAATAGTGCAAGATCAAATGGCTTTTGGAATGCGTCCTTTTACGAGACCAACTTACACAAAGCCATACCCTGATTGGGTAGATCAAGTATATCCATGGCCTATAGGGTATAAAGTATAGAAATTCTCATTGTTTATCGGTCTCGGAGAAGTTTCTACCTTGGAACATATAGGACGATTCATAGTACAATGAGGCGAAGTAACTAACTACTATAAGATGAGACTATTCCCAAGTTCGCTAACTGGAGTAGCTTTCTCATGATTCATCAATTTGCCTGCAAACTCCGTCCAAACATGGCAACAATTGGAACAGTTGTTCCACGCTTAGTTTTACATAACTGAATCTGAAGTTACCTTGGCCGATTTGGCGAATTTACGTCAATTGCCGAATGGGCAGAAAAATTCCTCCAAAGATTTAAAATAGCTAGGAGTAAGTGTTTCGTGCCTTTGCCTGAAAAAGAGTTCGTTAGAATTGTCAAAGTTGTTTGACGTGACCAAAGCTGAACTTATATTTGATAAGCTATATAAGGACAAGCGGATAAAGTTGAACGATAAGCATAAGTCACCAGACTTTGAACAACTTAAGGGTAAGAAATATTGTAAGTGGCACAATGCATGGTCACATATGAGTAATAATTGTTTGTTTTTTTGTCATGTGTTACAGGATGTCATTGAGTCAGGACGAATCATGTTCGAAGCAAAGAAGAAGATGTATTTGATGAAAATCCCTTCCCACAGCCACTTGTAGTGAATATGGTGACATCTAATCTCAAAACCAAGTTGCTATAGTTCAAATTAGTCATAGATGATGGCGAAGAGGATTCTAGATTACACTCCAGTGTTTTTGAATGAATCAAAATGAATGAGTCCAAAAAACATGAAAGTGTTTTGTGCGCCAAATGCAGTAGAGAAATAAAGGAAAATGTGAAAAAACCAGGAGCGCGACAGTATCACCATCATCCTGACATTGCTCCAAATTTTTATACGGGTGTAGAACAGAGTGCTCCATTCTATGGGAAACGGCCTCTTAAGGGATAATTTAGGCCAACAAACAGCGGAAGGATTTCAGGCCACAACCTCGCCTTTCAAATATATGGCATTCTTTCCAATATAATGCGGGAAGAGTTGTGCCCTTTAACAAATAACCAGAACCCAACAAAGGCATTTTCAACGAAATTATGGACGAATGATGAGGTAATAGCAGGGATTATCACATCCTAAGGTGACTAAGCTGCTTATGAAGGCTAAACAAAATGTCCTCAGAGACAACAAGGAGACTAGCCTAGGTGAGTCAATGGGGAAGTTGCCAGAAAGTTCTTCTGGGAGATCAAAGTTTGAGTTCGAAAGGGAACCAGAAGATGAAGAGGATTCAGGATAACCCCTTGCTGTTCAATTCGGCACATTGCCTCCAATCATGGCTAATAACTACTTACTAGGAAATGAGTTTAAAAGCAAGGATGATGATGAAGAGGAAAGGGTAGACAATGAGGAAGAAGCTTGTGTACTGTAGTGTGAAGAAGGTTAAACATCTTAGGCAATACATAGTGAAGAGGAAGATGACGACATGACGGACATGGAGGAGGAATTGACTTAGAAGTAGATAGGAGAAAAAGAGGAGTGTCACGTAATACATTGTTGAAGCAGCTGTATCAGGAAGGTGTCCGCGAGGTAGATTTATTAGGTGAACCATCTGGGCATTCCTTTGACTTCTATGTGTTATATGGAACTCCAAAAAGAAAGGTAAGGGTACCTCATGCTGAGAAATATGGGTCGCCTCCAAGAATACTGCATCCTCCTACTGGTTGGGTAATTGAAGAAGAGACTTTAGAGGAAAGTAGGGAAGGAGTCAGTGAAGCAGAAAATCAGAACAAAGTATTGCATGTAGACTTGTTGTATGAAGTTAAACAGGAAGTGAAAATAAGCGCAGCTGAGAAATTTATCTTTAAGAGACCAGCTATAAAGTTAACCAACCAGCTATAAAGTTAACCAAGCATTTGAGGCCAATCTATGTAATAGCACTGGTTAATGGCATACCAGTGGCAAAAGTACTCATTGATAATGGATAAGCCATAAATACCATTAAATCCAGAATGATGAGAAAATTCACGAAGGCAGATAGTGACATCATCCCAACAGAGGTTATTCTTACAAACTTCAATGGACGAACAACTTCAGCTAAAGGGGTTATGCCTTTAGATATAACCGTAGGTTCTACTACTAGGACCACGGTCTTCCTTGTGATTGATGGTCCAACCAGCTACAATGTGCTGCTAGGAAGAGATTTGATTCATGGAAGTCGCTGCATACCTTCATCAATACATCAATACTTGGTTTTCTGGAACGATAAAGGCGAGGCAGAAGTGATATAAGCAAACCATAGACCCTTTGTTGCATAAGCAAATTCAGTAGAAAGGTTCATGTATGAAAGAAATTATGGACCAGTTAGGGTAGTTCATGATGGGAAAGAAACTCAGATCTTGGCGGAAAGCGAAGAACCATTTTCAGTGGACGCACTCACCGAAATATTCAGTCAAATGAGGCCAAACATAGTGGCCCTGGAAGAGCCAATAATTGGCAAGAAGATAGTCAAAGAACTCTAAATGGGTTGTCAGTGGCAAGAACGTATAGCCGATATTCAGACCTTCAAAGCCAAGTTGATGGCTTTTAATAAAGAATGTAAGGAAAATACGAAGAAAGAAGCAGATTTGGAGACATTAAAAAACAAGTTAGCAGTGTTCGAGTTGGAGCAAAGCATTGGTCGAGAAGTCAACAAGGTGGATTGTCTGGAAGAAGAGGTACATCCAAGGGACTCAGATGGAGAAGTAATGGGGATTGCAAAATCGGGCCATGCCCAAGCACAAGATCCTTTGATCAAAGTAAACATTGGCGATGAAGGAGAAGATCGCCCAAAATTTGTCAGCCAGATGTTCATTGAAGAGGTAAGTACTAAGTGAATTGCTTTATTAAAGGAAATATTGTTTTGTTTGGGAATATGAACACATACCTGGTCTAGATAGGAGTTTGGTTGAACATAGGTTACCAACTAAGCCAAACTTTAAACCTCATAAACAACCTCCTAGGCAAAATGCCCCTAATGTATTGCCTGAAGTAAAGAAAGAGATAGAGAAATTGTTAAAAGTAGGTTTTATTGGAACAACCAGATATGTTGAGTGATTGTCTAATATCGTACCTGTGTTGAAAAAGAATGAAAATATAAGGGTATGCATAGATTTTAGGAACTTAAATTTTTAGTAATGCCCAAAGATGAATATCTAATGCCTACGGTACTCTTTAGTAGATGCAACCGCTGGACATGTGATGTATTCTTTCATGGATGGATACTCAGGTTATAACCAAATCTACATAGCTGAAGAAGACATACATAAAACTGCCTTTAGGTGCCCTGGATCTTTAGGGTGTTTTGAATGGGTAGTTATGCCTTTTGGCCTAAAAAATGCAGGAGCAACTTATCAATGAGCAATGAACCTGATTTTTCATGACATGATAGGTCAATTTGTCGAGGTATATGTAAATGACATAGTGGTCAAATCTATCAAAGAGGAAGACCATTTTGAACAACTAAGATGCTCGTTTGAATGAATAAGGCAATGCAAGTTGAAATTGAACCTTTAAAATGTGCATTTGGTGTTAGTGCAGGAAATTTCCTTGGATTCTTAGTGCACAAAAGAGGGATTGAACCTGATAAAAATAAAGCAAATGCTATTTTAGAGGCCAAACCACCTAGTAATAAGAAAGAGCAGCAAAGGTTTTCAGGACAAGTAAACTTTTTAAGGCATTTTATCTCCTACTGTGCAGGGCGAACGAAAGCTTTTTTGCCTTTCTTAAAGTTAAAAAAATAGGATGAGTTCTTCTGGAAGGAAGAACGCCAAAAAGCTTTTGATAGCTTAAAGATATATTTGTTAAGTCCGCCAGTGTTCGTGTCACCTATTCAAGGACGGCCAATGAAAGTGTACATACCGACTGAGCAAGGATCAATAGCCGGTATGATCGCGCAAGAAGACCAATTTGGCGAAGAAATGACGATTTATTATTTGAGTAGACAGTTAACAAAATGTAAATGTAATTATTCTGCTATTGAAAAACTATGTTTAACTTTGTATTTCACATTAAGGGCCTATTTACGGCCTGTAATTGTTAACTTAATTTCTAATGTTAATTTAGTTAAGTATATATTTTCTCGCCCTGTTTTACATCAAAGAATGGGCCTTTGGACTTTGGCCTTGATAATAGCACATTTATTACGTAATTATTTGACGTCTAAATGTACTAAGTACTTCTATATCTTGGTTTAGATTGCAAATGGGTGAAAACGTGGAGAATTGAAGAAAAGAGCGAAAGAGGACCAAAATGGAAGAAAGTGAAAGTTCAGGGACTAAAGGGCAAATACTCTAAACTTGTTTCTAACCTTGTGATGAAGGTTCATGATTGTTAGAGTTCAATTGGATGAATGAAGGAGTCAAAGGGGTGAAACATGGCCAAAACATTATCACATATCAACTTTCAAGCTGAAAAGTTTTGCACCAGTTTTCAATCTCATATTGAGACCAATTTTTGATATGGAAAACGATTGAACTCGAAGTTGGTATCTGAAGAAAATTATAGCCCTTTGACTTAGATTTCCAACACATCTTGAATCACCTCAATCGAATATAGGGAGATGAATGTACAACCAAAATACTGAAAGTTGTTCGATGGGTAAACATTATAACCATGCGGCTACATGGTCATCTACCGAGAATATATGGGTTGTAATTCTTTGTTCCATGCGGCCGCATGGGTCTATACCTTACGGTCGCAAAGGTCATTTTCGTGACGAAATTTTTGGTTTTCTTCTATGACTCAACCATTTATGGTAACTTATTATGACATGATTTCTCAAACCTAAAGGACCTCAAAACGTTCCAGAA
>CAIGRQ010039481.1:0-11122 GCA_903798375.1 Fraxinus sp. D2006-0159
AACGGTCGGCGATTCACGGTCGCCCATGCTGATTGGAAACCCTGGGTCCGCCACTGGTGCAGAGTACACCAGCAAACTTTTAGTTGAAATTTCCCTCGTATAGGTTGTAGATGTTTATGATTTTTCAGCTGTAGTCATCTAAATCAATCGAATTAGCTCTTTTCTAACATCTATTACAAAAGTTGTTCTATAGGATGAGGCAATAAATCTACTTATTAGTCAAATCATCCAGAAATCATTTGACAAATCTCAGCGGAAGTCTCCTTAGTTCTATATTCTGAAATCTTACTTTTCTTGGAAGCTAGGTAATACTTGTGGTATGTTTACAACTCGTGATGCTTTGTTGTTCTAACTTGAAAACTTGTAGAATTGCATGAGCTGACCTTTCTTTTGTAGGGGCAGTAGTGAAAGTTCATGTTCTGGAGTCACCTGAGTTTTGCCTATGAAATGAATGGTTCTTTGCTTTGTTAAACATGTCTGGTTGAATAATGGTCATTGGACAGGGATGGGGGACATGGTGATGTGACACATAATAATTGGGTGTTGTGTTTTTATTTTTTTCAATCATGTGTCGACACGTGTTTCCAATTATTGAACATGTTTTTAGCATGTTTATGTAGCACAATTGTGTCTGATTTCTTCGATAGGAATGAGCCTGGTGTTTATTCTGCAAAAGTTGCAAGTCTCTTTCTTAATGCCACTGAGAAAGATGCCTGTGAGTCTGTACTTCTGCAGAGCAATCGAATATGTTGAGATTCAGTGATCGTCACATGTAGTGAGATTGCATTACTTTGTCTAATTTATTTTTTAATCATTTATTTGTGGCACGCAAATGTAACTTATCAAAGTTAGAAAATATTGTGACCATTCCTTCCCTGGTTCTTATCTTTATAATTGAATTTCCCTTCATTCATATAGAACTAAAGCAGCTTGATTGCCTAAAATTCCATTTCCTTCTGTTTCTCCTGTTAGGCCCTAAACCAAGTATTACTAAGGATCAAAGTTTTCAAACACCACAATATTGCAGAAATTAAAAAAGAAATCAGAGCACAGGAATTTTTCACCTCGAAAGGTTTGGATATTCAATCTTGCGACCTAATCACCCATTGAGCATCTGCAACGAGATGTAACTCTAGATAAAAAACTAAGAAACGGTACAAATGTATGAAGAAACCAATAGTTTCTTCAAGTTCTATCTAGCATCTATTACAAACCGTAATCACACAACTCTCAATCTCTAAACGACTATACATAACAACAAGATATTCATAAAGAACAGAGATTGAAAAAACCACAAAGATCGATTACAAATTATTGAAGAGGAAACCATGACTATCACTCAGAGAAAGGGAGTAAAACGAAGAGACCAAGAACAAAATAATCTCGAAGAATAGGTGCCAAGACCAAGTCAAGTATCTATCCCACTGAACAGTCACCATCCACCTTGCTGAGCTATTCCTTGGCCTTTCTAATGGATCTTGTCATCTATATATATACATTAGTTCGTTTGCTCTAAAAACCTGAACAAAATTTTTAAATTTGTTCAACTCTTTTTCCAGTAACAATACTTGAAGTTCAAATTATCACAATCATCAAGTGATATTCAGAATTTTCAAACAATTTCTAAATTTATTCAAAGGTAATACCTTAGTCTCCAAATCTGAAGGATTAAATTCTGTAGGATTTTTAACTAAATTGATCGATAATTTTTCTGCCATGTTTCTTACAAAAATGAAACTTTATGTCTATGTGTTTAGTTCTATCACGATAAACATGATTTTTACTTAAATGAATGACACTTTGATTATTAGTGTAAATTCCAACAGATTCATTCACAAAGCCATTTCATTTAACAAATCTTTTAACCACATACTTTCTTTTACAGCATCACATGCAGCAATGTATTCGGCTTTAGTTGAGGAAAAGGCAACTAATTTTTGGAACTGTGACTTCCAACTAATGCAGCCATAGAAAATATAAGAAGATGTGGATCTTTTTTTATCCAAGGCACTAGCAAAATCAAAATCAGTGTAACATTTTAATTTTATCCCTTCATTACTTCTTCTAAATTCTAAACCTAAACAGAAGAGCCTTTAAGGTATCTTAGCAACCATTTCATAGCCAACCAATGTGTTTCATTTCGATTGGCCATAAACCTGCTTAAAATACTAATTCCATGTGCTAAGTCAGGTCTAGTGCACACCATAAGATACATTACTGAACCTACAGTGTTTGCATAAGGTACATTTTCCATTCTTCTAGATTCATCTCCTATTTTATGTGATTGTTCACTAGTCAATTTAAAATGATTAGCAATGGGCAAAGAAATAGGTTTACACTCAAGCATAGAAAACTTTTCAAGTATTTTCTTCAAATAAGAACTTTGTTTTAACAACAATATACAATTGTCCCTATCTCTTTCTATTTCCATTCCAAGAATCCTTTTAACGTATAACAAATCTTTCATTTCAATTTTAGATTTCAATTTTGACTCAATGAAATCAATTTCATATCTATGATAACAAGCAAGTAACATATCATCAACATATAAAAGCAAATACATGGATTTAGGTCTACCTAACCATTTGAAAAAGAAACAGGAATCATAATTGCTCTTTACAAACCCTAATGTCTATACATAAGAGTTAAATTTGATATAACATTGTCTGGGGGTTTGTTTCAGCCTATAGAGTGATTTTCTTCAACAGACGGACCTTTTCAGTTTTGGATTTAACTTCAAATCCCAAAGGTTGATTAATATGTATAGTCTCATCAATGTCACCATTCAGAAAGGTTGTTTTGACATCAAGTTGATCAATTCCCAGTTAAAGTGAGCAGTAAGAGCTAATAGAATTCTGATTAAGGTATACTTAGCCACTGGAGAGAATATTTCATTATAGTCCACTTTTTCTCTTTTAGTAAACCCCTTAGCCACCAATCTGGCTTTATACCTTTTACTTTCTGGATTAGAGTCTCCTTGATTGATTTTAAAAATCCACTTGCAATCAACTATCTTTTGATATTTAGGTCTATCAACCAAAACCCAAGTCCCATTTTTAATAAGAGAGTCCATTTCTTCTTCATAGCATCTTTCCAGAGTTTTGAGTCAGAACATTTAATGGCATCATCAAAGATAGCAGGTTCCGAATTCAATGAGTCAAGATCAGAAAAATAAGGTAACAAATTCATCATTATTGAATCTGGTAGAAGGTCTTCTCTCTCTCTCTCTCTCTCTCTCTCTCTCTCTCTAGTAAGTTTATAATCAGCAAGAGTAGTATTAGCAGATTCATTTTCATTCTCAAATTCAGTTAGCTCATGATATGACTCAGTTTGAGCACCTCAATAGAATCATCTTGATTAACAACATTTTCAGTTTGATTTTCTAGGATAGTTTCTTTAACATGTGCAGTTTCAGAAGTTTTAAGATCAGATGATTCATTACAAGGCATGTCACTTTCATTAAAGATGACATTTCTACTAACATCACTTTGTAACCATTTTAGCATTTGACCCACAGTCTATATCCTTTAACATCCTCTCCATACCCCAGAAAAACACCATAGGTTCAAGTTTACCTTCACTTTGATGTGAATAGACAGTGAAGCCAAAAACTTTGAGTCTGCTGTAGTCAGGTATTTCTCCATACCATAGTTTTTCAGGAACTTGAGAATCAATGGCACTGGATGGACTTTTATTTATTAGATAAGTTACAGTTTTTAGGGCTTCTCCCCAGAAAAACTTAGGAAGACCAGAAATGTATAGCATACACCTTACCTTTTCTAATAGGAATCTATTCATTCTCTCAGCACTCAGCAACACCATTTTGCTGAGAAGTGTATGTTACAGTTCCGTGTCTTAGAATTCCAGATTCTTTACAAAATGAATCAAAATCTGAATTACAAAACTCAAGTCCATTATTAGTCTTTAATGCTTTGATTTTCTTGTTGGTTTGGTTTTCAATCATTATTTTCCATTATTTGAAGGTTTTAAAAGTATCAGATTTTTATTTTAGAAGAACTGTTCAAAATTTTCTTGAAAAACCATCTACTATAAGTAGATAGAATCTAAATCCACTTAGGGTATTTACAAATGCTGGACCCCACAGGTCAGCATGCACATAGTCCAAAATAGAAATGGAATTATGGGTTCCAGTTTTGAAAGGTAGCATTTTCTGTTTTCCAAATATGCAGTTTTCACAAAAATTCAATTTTTTAACATTGTCATTTCCAAAACAACCAAGATTATTCAAAATAGTCAGTTCCTTTTCTGAAATATGACCAAGTCTTTTATGCCAAGTTAAAGACTTTTTAGACTCAGAGTTGAAGGCTATGAAACAATGGCTTACCACAGATTCAACAGAGACAGTGTATATACCATTTAATGTCAGATAGGAGATCATAATTTTATTGCCTTGTTTAAGTCTCAATAGACCTTTATGAATCATGATATTGTACTTGTCATCTAATTGTCCCAAAGAAATTAGATTTCTTTTAAGCTCATGTACATATCTTGTATTATCAAGTTCAAGAATGTAGTTTTTTAACAACTTTTTGATCTTTTCAATTCCCTTTATTTGACAACTCATGTCATTTTCCATTTGGATTTGTCATCCATTGAGGTCAACAAATTCAGAAAAAACATTAGTAGGACACATGTGAAAAGTACAGCCAGAGTGAAGGACCCATTGAATATCAGGTTCGTTCTTGCAAACCAGAGTTGCAGAACTATCAGAATTGTTCCTGTCTTTCATATCTAAGATTTTCTTGAAACAATCTTTTATCATATGTCCTATTTTACCACAGTAGTAGCATTTTCTGACTTGGCTATTAGACTTCACATGACTTTTATTCTTCTCTTTGAATCTAAAATTTTGAGTTTTTCCCTTCTTGTGGGGATTGTAATTGTATGAAGGTTGTTTTTTTTATTATAATTCATTTCTCTTTTATGTGCAACCCTTCCCCATATTTAGAGTCTTTTAACTCACTTTCAGTTCAAGATCTTTATTCCTTAGAGTTGATGTTATTATATAAATAGTAAGATCTTGCCCACATATTCTAAGGCATTTCTAATATCCTTATGTTTACCACTAAGTGAGTTCAATAGAGCAACAACTTGTTGGTAATCAAAAAGCTTCTCGTCACAATTTGCTAGGTCCTGAATCAGTTTTGTGAATATGTCAAGATTTTCTTCCAAATCTGATGAAGGATCAAATCTAAAGTTATAAAATTGCCTTAAGAGATAACATTTGTTAGGCATGGTCTTAGTCAGATAATGTACTTCTAACTTAGTCCACAAAGCCTGTGCATATGTAGTATCATCAACATTTCTAATCACATTATCAGATAAGTGAAAGAAAATTGAACTCCATGCAATATCATCTAATTTTTGTCTTCTATATGCACTAGTTCTGCAGCCCTTGATTATCAAGGGTTGCAACACATCTTTGTTGTAGTAATAGAGCCCTCATCTTTTAGCGCCAAAGGCTGAATTCTTCAGTCCCATTAAATGTCTCAAGTTCAAATTTATGTGCAGTACACATGATGACAGATATATCCATAAAATCGCAATTATACAGACACTTTACAAAAATGAACAAGATAAGCGAGTAGCTGAATTAAACAGATAATAACATATATTTCTTTTATCACGCAATTCACAAAACAATGTAACAACACTTCAGAAATATTGTTATCGTTTGAAAAGGGTTTAAGGAATGGTAACCTTGGGTTCTACTGCTCCCTCAGATTCTCAGATCCTCGCATAATATCTTGGATACAAGAAAGCTATGGAGGATCACTTACCTTAATAACCATTTCCAAACTTAACAGTAATAAAACAAATTAACGAGGGGTTTTAGAAAATACTAGAGTATGAAACCTCAATGTTTCAGAATGAAAGGAGCAGTGGGAGAATACTAGAATTGCACCAAGAATACCAAAACATATGCAAGACAGTAACGAGTCACCAATACTCAGTGGGAACTCAGCAGTAAATCATGAACTCAATAGGAATCAGTATGAGTTACCTTAACTCGCTATACTCAGTACGAGTCAGAATTCAAAACACACCAAGACTTAGTAGAAATAGATGATTAAATAGGGTTTATAGCAAGTTTAGACGAATTTTGAAGAAAAACAAATTTTAGCTCACAAAGATATGAAACTCTCAACCCAGATCCTCAGATCTACACTAAGAGACACCAGAGACTAACCCTGGCTAAACCTATTCCCAAAGACACAGCTCTGATACCACTTGTTAGGCCCTAAACCAAGTATTACTAAGGATCGAAGTTTTCAAACACCACAAAATTGTAAAAATAAAAAAAGGAAATCAGAACACGAGGATTTTTCACCCTGAAGGGCCCGGATGTTCAGTCTTGCGACCTAATTACCTGTTGAGCATCTACAGCGAGATATAACTCTAGATCCACTAGAAAAAAAAACTAAGAAACGGTACAAATTTCTTCATGTTCTATCTAGCCTCTATCACAAACCGTAATCATACAACTCTCAATCTCTAAAAGACTGTACATAACAACTAGATATTCATAAAGAACAAAGATCGAAGAAATCACAAAGATCGATTACAGATAATTGAAGAGCGAACCCTAACTATCAATAAGAGAAATGGAGTAAAATGAAGAGACCAAGAACAGAATAATCTCGAAGAATGGGTGCTAAGACCAAGTCAAGTATCTATCCCACTAAACAGTCACCATCCAAGGGTTAGAATGAAGCCATGTGTATGGCAGATTCTCAACTATAAAAGAGGCCAAAACCGTTTCCACTTAAAGATGCCCAATTGCACAGACGGCCCAACATGCCATGTAATAGTGAGGCAGCCCAACAATATTAACATCTCTATTTCTTTACATTTCTTCATCTTTTACTTTTATAGAAATAGACTTTAGATTCCCTGAAGATCAGGAGCTGTACTCTTGGGATTAAAGAAAAGTAGAAAATGACTAGAACGGTCTCCATTTTTCTTTTAGACATTACTGTCCTATGAGTTTTGTTATTTGTCTAGGACAGGGGCATACTAGGGAGACGTGGCCTTGTCCCTCTAGCGAAACTCTTGTCGTATTTGCAATGTTGCAAATCTTATTTAAACATATTATGTCCTTAGTTTGGCTAAAAATCATGTTTGTAATAAACTTTGATAATTTTTTTTTGATAAACTATGTAGTTGAAAAGTTGAGAAAAGTTGTGAATCGCATAAAATGTGCTGCTAAAATTAATTGTTGACTTGGACTTAGTTTTGTATCAACCTTTATAGCTAAACCAAACAAGTGCTATATGTTTTCTCAAGACACTTGTTCATTATTATTTTCTTGTTTCCCTTGGATGGTGATTCTAGGAACGCAAAATTACAAGAACATGGACTAGAAGTTTCAAGCACCCAACTTTATTACATACAAGAAAGCTTAGTTGCTTAGAGTTTCCCTGTCTTTGTTTTGGGTGGAATGGATGAGGGATATACAAATGCATTGAAGGTAGATTAGATTCCCTTGAGATTAACCACTGCTCCCTTACCCACCTTCAGTTGTGTCATTGGACTTGATAAATCCATACTCAAACCTGTACTAGGGAGCACAAATATATCACATACTCCGTTTGTATTAGAATTGCACAACATAGATTTTGAATCTGCCCCATGATAGATTTTAGGTTCCTTACTGCTACCCCTTAACATTCTGCCATATCTTTCTAGATGTCATGCCTTTATCATTTAATTTCATCAAAATAGTTCTTAGTAATAATCTTGTTTAGTAAACAGAGCTTGTGAATATGCATGCATGCCCTCTATCACATTTAGAAAACTTCTGAAAATCAGGGTTGGTCATAGATGTTGGGTTTTGTGACCCAAATCCCAAATTTGGTCTAGGGCTTCGCGTTTTAGAGTATTGTGCTTAAAGATGTCAAAATATAGTCTACGAAGGAGAAATGACGGATTGACGATGCTGGACGATCGCTCGACTCCCGCTCGAGCGAGAGGAGCAAATTAGAACGGTGAATTCGTCGCTAGCTTGTCGCAGAGCCGACGGCTCGAGCAACAGGCTCTCGCCCGATTATAGCTCAAGCGACGAGCCGTGAATCTTTTTCCTTATTTTTCAGTTTTATGCGATTTTTTGACCTAGTGATCATGTTTTAGGGTTTTGGACGTTTTCCCTATAAATAATGGACTCTTTATTCAGTTTTGTAAATAGAATATTGCATAAATTGTATTATCTCTCCATTGATTGTTAATAAAGTGTTATGTTCATATGCCAATTTATCTTCTTGTTTGTTTTCGTTTTAATATTGTTTTTCTTTGTGCGATCTATACTTTATATTGCACCATATCACCTCCTCAAATTCCTAACAAGTGGTATCGGAGATAAGGTTCAGCAGTTTCGCAAAGCAAGAATTTGATTCGTTCGACATTTTTTTATTGACGACTTTCATGAAGTAAGACATTTCGCTATTGGATCGTAGTACAATATTTTCGTTGTGGCAAGTGAATATGAGAGCTATATTGGCGCAAATGGATTTTGATGATACTTTGTTGGGATTTGACAAGATGCCCACAACTTGGATAATGGAGGATAAGCAAAGGAAGGATCGCAAGACACTTTTGCAGATTCATCTTCATCTATCTAACAACATTCTTAAAGACCTATTGAAGGAGAAGACAACATCTGCATTGTGGTTGAAACTGGAACAATTGTGCATGACCAAAAGTCTGACTAGCAAATTGCATTTGAACAGATGATCTATTCTCATCGCATGGCAGAAGGCCAATCACTTGAAGATCATCTAGCCGTGTTTAAGGAGATTGTCCCTGATCTGGAGACTTTAGAGGTAAAATATGATGAGGAAGACTTGGCCTTAATCCTGTTGTGCTCTTTGCCTGGTTCGTTTTCGTCGTTTAGGGACGCGATTCTGTACAGTCGTAATACGCTCACCATTGTTCTCAAAGGAGAAGCTAAAGCGTCTGGTTGGAGCTGGTTTTAGAGATGATAAAGCTCTTGTAGTTTGTAGTGATCGACAAAGGGACAAGTTGAGAGTGGATTTTAGCAATAGGGTCTGCTTTTACTGCAAGAAGAAATAACTCATCAAGAGAGATTGCAAGAAGTTGCAGGGTAAGGGTAATTGAACTGCAAATCGTGGAAGGCAATCAGATACTTCAGGTAAAGCTGACATCACAGAGAACTATGTAAGTAAGGGAGATCTTTTGACGATTTTTGATGTGGAATCCAAGCCGACGAGGAGTGGATTTTGAATACAACTTGTGCATTTTATATGAGTCCCAATCGGGATCTATTTAAATCATATGAAACGGTGACGCAAAGTATCGTTGTCATGGGAAACAACAAATCTTGTTGAGTAGGTGGTATTGGGAGAGTCAAATTGAAGTTGGTGGATGGAACAATCCGAACACTTGGCCAGGTTCGACATGTTCCAGACTTCAAAAAGAATATCATCTCGTTGAGTACCTTGGATTCGAGATGGTACACGTTCTCTGGTGTAGGTGGAGTTCTGAAGGTTCAGAGGGGTGTCTTATTGTATTATAGAGGCAGATAAAAGTTCAGAATCAGTGAAGAAACATCAGCATAAGTTTGGTACCGTTGTGGAAATATAGTTTGGTACAGTATCGTTGGGAAGTGGCTCTGGGTCCATTTTGAAGAATGCTACTCTATCGAGTTTGGAAAATATGGGTAATTCCAATTTTTCCCCACAGTCTGTGGTTCAATTGTATTCAACGACTAGGAAGAGACCTATTGGAAATAGGTACGGGGATGCTGATTTGGATGTGCATGTTTTTGGAGTTGTTGAAGGTGACGAGTCTAGCTAGGGGCCTTCAGTTAAAACATTTGAGTGGAGATTCTGCTACAGAGTGTGTTTCGACCATGTTTGGTAAATTTTGAATTCATTGTGACTTTTGGGAATCCGGGGGTTGGGTTCATTTGTATCCGTGTTTGGATATGGTGGAAAAGGAAGAGTACTTTTGAGTGTTGGAGAGATTTGGTTCAGTTTGAAGAGTTCAGTGTGTTTCGCTACAGTCGGATTTATTTTTCTAGGTGGAGAAATTTTGGAGCTTCGTTCGTTGCACCGAAATTTGTGTCAAAGTGGAGATTGTTGGATTTTATGACATAAATCCGGTCCAAATTTGGTCTAAGGCTTCGTGTTTTAGGGTAGTGGGCTTGAAGATGTCAAAATAGGGTCCCAAAAGGAAAAAAAGACGGATTGACGGTCGCTCGACTCCTGCTCGAGCGAGATGAGCAAAATTGGAACAACGAATCCGTCGCTAGCTTATCGCTAAGCCGTCACTCAACCGATGGGCCGCGAATCTTTTTCCTTATTTTTCGATTTTACGCGATTTTTGACTTAGTTATCATGTTTTAAGGTTTTGGACGTTTTCTCTATAAATAGTAAACTCTTTATTCAGTTTTGTAAGTAGAATATTGCATAAATTGTATTCTCTCTCTCCATTGGTTGTTAATAAAGTATTATATTCCTCTACCAATTCATTTTCTTGCTTGTTTTCTTTGTGCGATCTATACTTCATATTGCGCCATATCACCTCCTCAAATTCTTAACAATAGAAGTTTAAGCCCCTATTTGGTTTAGATTAAAATCCAATTAAAATCTCAAGTCAAATTCAATAATCAATTTTAACCGCACATTTCATAGTATTCACAACTTTTCAACCCCACATTTCATCAACTTTTATCAAAATTTGCTAAAAATCTGATTTTAATATCTACCATATAGAGGCTAAATCCAGCAGTTGTTACATATAAACCTCTGGCTTGGGTAGGTTACTGTTGTACTTGTATATATACACTTCTTGCCTAATTATAAATGCTGAGCATGAACTTTGGTTTTGAAATATGAGAAATTAGACTCATGGTTTTCCTTGTTCTAGAAACCAACACAGCGGCCGTGTTTATCTCGTTTGGCTACTATTTTAGTTTCCTGTTTCAAGTCAATGCATTATTTTTGTACTTCAATTGAAAGGTCTGGATATAATTATTTTCCTCATCACGTTAAGCTTTGACGGGTTATTTTTCTCCTCAAGAGATAATTTTTCTCTTGGGATCATTCAATGTGACAAATACTTTTGTTTCTGGGTGGGACCG
>CAIGRQ010039499.1:0-11297 GCA_903798375.1 Fraxinus sp. D2006-0159
TAGCTCGTGAGCTCAGCTACTTACTTCTCAAGTAAGAAATGTCACACGTGATGGTCTATCCATAATGACGATAGCCATATCTCGTTATTACTTACGACCACGGATAATTTCAGATTCAGTCATATTGTAATTTGTATCTCAGATCTTGCTAGAAAAATTACATTAAACATATTAAAGTGTTTACAACCTAAATTGATTGAGTTTAGGGCATAACACTTACAATTGACTCCCAATAAATTATTTTAAAAATAAACCTCAAATCTCAACATAAACTCTTCAACCTAATTTCTCGATTAAAATATCTTTTTCTACCCAAAACTCTTGACAATGTGCCTCAATGATATGGTTCAATTCTCTGTACGTGCACTAGAAATATAAATAATATCAAGAGTTAACATATGTTCGGCTCTATCCACGCATTTCGAGGATACACAAACATTATTCACTTATTCATTCCTTATTTTTATCTATTTTAAATTAAAACCATTAATAAACACTTTCCCAAGTATGTTCTTACGCAGCGAAGCATGAATGTATTTGTAGAATAGTTATTTAAAAATAAAATCAGTAAAAATAAGCTTTTTTAAATTATATGCAAAATCTAATTCCATTTTCTAATTTTCTGATCGAATGTGTTGATGTTTACAACCTAAATTGATTGAGTTTAGGGCATAACACTTACAATTGACTCCTAACAAATTATTTTAAAAATAAACCTAAAATCTCAACATAAACTCTTCAACCTAATTTCTCGATTAAAATATCTTTTTCTACCCAAAACTCTTGACAAAGTGCCTCAATGATATGGTTTAATTCTCTGTACGTGCACTAGAAATATAAATAATATCAAGAGTTAACATATGTTCGGCTCTATCCACACATTTCGAAGATTCACAAACATTATTCACTTATTCATTCCTTATTTTTATCTATTTTAAATTAAAACCATTAATAAATACTTTCCCAAGTATATTCTTACGTGGCGAAGCGTGAATGTATTTGTAGAATAGTTATTTAAAAATAAAATCAGTAAAAATAACCTTTTTTTTAATTATATGCAAAATCTAATTTTCTGATCGAATGTGTTGTCCAATCCTATTGTGTTAACATTATTTGAACAACATTCTTTACCAATTCAAGGTAGAAAACGACACAAATTTATTTATCTAGATTTCGCCTTTCGACAAACATATCTAATTTAGATCCTACATATTATTTGTTGGGCTGTGATCCAAGATAGTACTCAAGATTGAAAAGTTGACACATATATAGTAAGATAGAGCTCAAAGCCTATTGGTGATCGAGACTAGTATATTGAACCAATGGCTAAGGTAATTTGTCAACTTTTAGGTCACATCTGCTCAGGCCATTCCTCAGAAAAATGGCCTTATTACGTTGTATTGAAGCAAGAAAATGTCTTGTTACATCACGCCTACAAGTAGGAAAATGATAGAAAAATATTGCACTAGAATCACAAAATCCAAATTGGGCTATGCACATTTGAAGATTGGATTTTAAGAAAAATATGTTAAGAGAGAGAGAAACAAATGAAATTTACGCGATATCCACAGTTGTTATGTCGTCTATGGATCAAGATGGAAAGATTTAACCTTGAGAAAAACTCAAAAAGCATAAAGACGACAAGATACCAATTAACAGGGTATTTATAAAAGTGTACAAAGCAGTCGTAACTTTCAAACCCTAATTACTCATCTCATTCTCATTCTCATTTTTTTTCTTTCTTCATTTCAACCACATATTCTTCCAATAAAATAATACTACACATAAATCTAAAACTTTTCATAACTTTTTCACCACACATTCTCCCATCAATCAGTATTCCAAAAATTCTATTATCCAAAAAATGAGCGTCAAACACGTGATATAAAAGAAAACTCTCAAGTGATGCGTACTATTAGGAAATGCTGCAACAATGATGAGAACTCAACTATAGAACAATTACATCACTTATACCATCGACCCAATAATATCAAAATCAGTAGCCACACCACCTCGGCTAGCTATTAGCTAACATAGAATGGTTTTCGATGTCATGTTTGGTAAACAAGATGTTTATCTAATGCCAATTTATTCTTATTATTTTGACGTGGAACAAAAGAAAGAGGAACAATATTTCCAAGGAGGGACAATACAAAAACCACCAAATAACAACTCGTGACACTCAAAAGATAAAGATTAAAAAGGCAATGAAATTATGAACAAGACATGGATAGCAATGAAAAGTCACATAAATTGGAATTATTTGTACTTGAAGCATCAAATGTACCACAAAGTGTTACAAAAAACAAAAGAAACCAATGAAGAATTTGTTGTATGCCCTCCCAATATTTGTACTAATTCCTGTTTGGAAGACAACGTTCCACAAGTTGACCCCATTGATTCACATGAAAAACATATGCCTTTGTCAAAATCATGCACTAGAGGAATACTATGTATAATCCATGGTTTAATAAAAAAAAAAAGTTTGTGTTTTGCACGTAGCATTGTCACTACCAAGTATGTCATAAGACATGAACATTGCCGTGACTACTTTGAGTTTCCAAAGAAAACGCCGTTTTCCTAAAAAATTTAAGTGATGGGTAGAAAGCTAGACATCATAAAAAATGTATTTCCCTGCCGTGCATATGAAATAACAAAAATAATTCAAGACTTGTTTTTTAGCTGTGACTAGTAATTTTTGTGACGCTCAACTAGGAGTGTTAAATGGGGCGAGTTGAGCTACCTGGCTAGCTTGGCTCTCGCCCATGGCTTGCTGGCAGAAGTGATTCGGTGTCGAGCTGTGCGCACGAGTAGGCGAGCAACTCACCCCACTTGGTACCCCTAACTCAACTCTACAACAGTTGCTAGTCATCACGGAAAGTCTTCTTGTTGTGAAAAAAACAAATTCCATTAAACAAGAAGAAATGATACTGTACGTAGATTAGTGGGTCGGGGGCAATTGTAACCTTGATATCACTAAAGACAAAATATTAAATCACAATTTGGATTTCTGAAGATATTGTCATCATAAACACTAGACATGAAGGGTAAGGGCCAAGTGCATGTTGCTGTCTATATATAGTAACTTTAAATCAATGATTGTGTTGCTCCGGCCAACGTGTAATTTCAGATTAATTAGCTTAATTAACAGAGTTAAGCAATTTACTAGGTTAAAGACTCTAACACGGAGAAGGATTCAATGAATTTGAAAGAATTAAACGCGAAGTCACATGAAATAGAGAGTTTATATGACTGTAGAGTCGCGTTAAGAAAAGGGCGATAGCCGAACTGATCGTTACGTCCACAAAAAGTACAATTCTCAAGCTTCTCACATACGGTCGATGCCTACTAACCTTTATATAGTAGGAATATAGAGCGGCCGGATAAAGTTAATTTGCAATTAAATCCCAAAGGGATATGAAATCTAGCATTAGGTATTCTTTCATATCTAATGGTAGGACGCTTTACCCATCAGTGTACCTCTACTACTTTTGATAGTGTCTGTCACAGTCCATTGTCAAAAATTTTGTGTTCTTATTTCCTTTCTATTGTATTTATTCATGATTCACTCTTTATATCTACATATAAAAGATTTGCTTTCAATTTGTCTCCACCGGAAAAGATCATTACGATAATGAGTTCCTTCCCGACCCAAAAATGTTCCATGCATATCGATGATCAGAGCCGACTCAATTTCTAAATCGGTCATACGATTTCATACTCTATATTCAGATAAAACTTCCAATTTTGGAATTTTTTTTGGTTCCTCTTAGCATCGTGAATTGTTCGAGCCACCTCTTTTTTAAGATGGAAGATAACTCTATTAATATTACTTCATCAAGAGACGCGTGCCCTCAACCATCACCGATGAAATTATTCGGTTTTCCGGTCACCGGACCGACGACATTAGAGCAGATTGATGCAGAAAATAGACGATTTGAATGTCAACATTGCAGCAGAAAATTTTCTAATTCTCAAGCATTAGGTGGCCATCAGAATGCACACAAAAAGGAAAGGCAAAGAGCAAAAAGGGTTTATAACAATATGAGTGATCATAGAAGATTTGGACCAAATGCTGCAATAATCTATCCACATGCAGCTCGATCGAGGCCAGTGGTGGCACCGCCGTCTATTGGCGGCTATGGTGCAAGATTTCGTCCGCTGCATGTATTTTCAGGTGTACCTCTGAGATATCCCGGTGGACTTCAGGTTGCGCCGCCACGACTGGTGGCGCTTGTCGGCCGAGATAATATGGGGCCCTCGGAATTAACAAGCTTACCCGCTGTCGCTGAGATCAATGATGGAGTGGACGTCGATCTCCATCTATAAGTTGCTTATCTGTGAATCGGTTGTAAATAGCATTTACGACGGCGTTTCTACCTTTTATGACGGCAATTTGCTAAATATTGTTATTTCTTGTAGTGCGAGTTGTTTTTTATTATGGACCTTTTTATGTATCTTCGCATCTTTAGCCAAATCATTTTTTTTGGGTTTGTTGACATAGGAATCCGCAATCGCTATCCATGAGTTTGCATTGGGTAAATCTCGCTCTGTGCAGTAACCTCGCAAACCACACAAGAGATGTAAACCGCACTAGGTAAGTCCAGTGCGACGGGCTTAACTGAGGAAGTGTTGGCAAGAAATTCGAACTCGTGACCTTCAATCTCCGCGTTTACTTGATCCACCAACTCTACCACCCTCGAAGGGGTATCTTTAGCCAAATCTTAATTCAACAGTTGAGTGATATCATTTTAGTTTCAATTAATTGACTAAATTTTAACTTAATTTCATATTTCACCACTCTATTGTACAACACCTCCAAATTCGACAAAGATTTCTTAGTTACAGTGATGTTGTAACGAATCTTCCATATAGTCGCTCTATTAGCATGTCACCCCATAAACGTGTTACAAAGTATCGTAATTTAATAATTTTAATTTAAAGACATTATCATAAGCGTGTTTACAAAATTAAATATTGTAATTTAATAATTTTAATCCAAACACATTACCATAAATCTGGTTTAACCATTTTCATTTTTTGGGTGCCATGTGCAATTACGTGGATAGTCAGTTATAGAATGATTACCATCTAAGCAATTTCCACTAGTTTGAGGATGATAGTGAAGAAATGTAATAGAATGGTGAAATTTAAAACTAAAAAGGCCCGTTCGGTAAAGATTAAAATCGGATTAAAATTGAAAAATTAGTCGTTATTGTTGACTTTTATTAGACGAATGAGACCCAATAATGGTCATATTTTCAATTTTAATCCTTACCAAACGGGGCCTAAATTAAAGTTTATTGATAAAATAAATTAAATTAAAGTTTAATAAACTAATTGAAATTTTGTTCAAACTTCGGGGATTGGGATAAAAATTACCGTATAAAAAATGAAAACGACATCCACATATAGAGATGTGTTTAAAAATATTAAATAAATAAATTTTCCTTGTCTTACATTTAACAATATTGTAATTTTAGCCAAACATGTAATTACTCAATTCTTCGCCCCTTTACCATCTCTAGTAGTTGAATATATGGTTGATAATTTCCGTTTTAGTTCAAATTATAACGATAACATAATTTTAGCCAAACATGCTACGTTTTTTTTTCTTTTCTTTTCTTTTCCAAGTTTTGCTTTCTTTAGTTTTATTTATCCAAATATGTTTTTATTAACAAAACTTAACTTTTTGACATTACAATAACACAGTTACAGATGGCAAAAAAAAGCCCACTGCGCCGCGCCGCGCCCTGCTGGGTTGACGGAGCGGGGATCACCGCCCCGTCTCGGGCGGGCATCTCTGAAGAATTAAAAAAAATTAACTACAAATTACAGAAACACAATTTTATTTTTTTTTACTCCAGTGCTTGCTTTAAATATTGACGTAGTTAGTTTGAGCATTATTTGCTTTGGATTTTAACATTTTGAATTTGTATTTTAACTGAAAATTTTTGAAAGAAAAAAAAGGGGCAGGAAAAGGGAAAGGCCCACGCTTGCCCCGCCCCACCCGGTCTAAGGCAGGGCGGGGGGCCTGCCTTGCCCCGCGCCATCTCTACACAGAGCACATCCGTTGAATGTCGTAGTTAATACAAATTTAAAAACTCAAAGACTCAATTAGTACATATTGAGAATTAGTGACCTACTTACTATATTTCACATAAATTTAGGAAAATGTATGGTTAAAAATTAAGGGAAAAATTGAATTTATATGCAAAATATTTTATGTTATAAATGATTAATTAAAAATGAATATGTAAAAAAAAAGTTTGAAAAGTATAACTGTCGAACAAGACTTAAGGCCATTTCAAATAGGGTGAAACGGTCAACCCATTCTCAACATCCATACGGGGCCCATTACCCACCCCGGCCCACCGCTAACCCCACCACGACATTTGGAATTTGAATTCTTATCCTCTCCAATTAGCCGTTATAACCATTTTTAACCTTTTCTGTATGGTTCATTTAATTTGCCCTTCCTTCTAAAATCCAATTTATTTTTCTCTGCTCCTCATTTATTTCTTGAACTATGCGACCACTTAACACTCTACAAGACAGCTTTCACCCAGAAACCTTCCATTCTCACTCTCTTCTCTCGAAAATTAAGTCATTTTCTCTCTCTATATACACACATACGTATCTTGAATATAACAACTTTCGGTACAGAGTTTTGAAGATCTTGATTTCAAACTGTTCATGTAAGCTTTCTTGATATTAAAAGAAGGGTTTTTTGTTTTCTTGGGGTTTTAATGATCTCTGTTAAGAAAAATTATTTCATTTTAATTGTGTTTGTATTTCGGTTTTTTGAAGTGATTTACTGTAAATCACTGACCCTTTAGGTTGTTTTATTTGGTTCTTGGAATAATGTAGAGTGTGGATTAGCTTGATTTGTATGTTTAATGTGATTTTTTTATTTTTGACGAAGTGCCGAATAACAGAGATTTGAAAAGCTTGCCTTGATATTTCACACATTAATATGATTTTCTTGATTAGAATGTTAATTAGTCGATTTTGAAATCTTAGGTGCATGTTTGATACCCAACATTTGACTCTATAATGGAATCCAAGATTTTAGGGTTTTTTTTTTCCTTCCTACTTCCTGGTGCTATCGAATCCTCTCTACAAAACACGTCAGTGATGTTTTAGATTACTATTAACTCGTACTTTGATTGATTGAAATGTGGATGGAAGTTTAGAGATATAAACTTTTGAATCATATTGATGTTGCAAAGTCAATTATTTAAATCTATGCTTCTGTACGGAAAACTCAGACGGCTTCTTTGTATTTTATTGAATTTCAGATGGATATTTGGTGTAGAAGCATTGCTCATCTTGGCGGTCACTTCTGTGGTGGTTTGTGAAAATAGAATTGGCACAACGTAATCTGTATCTGGATATGGGGATGGAGAAACAAGGTTCCAGAAGTGGAACTGGCTTCTTCCAGATGTTTGATTGGAATGCAAAATCTCGAAAGAAATTGTTTTCTAGCAAGTCTGATTTACCAGGTACGATTTGGAAAATTAGTGATATGGATTGCTTCCAATCATAAAATTAGTATGTGTGATTTAGTAGTAATGGTTTTTATGTGTAATGGTTTGATAAATGTTGTTTTCTTTGTCATTTTATAGAGCAGTCGAAACAGAAAAAGATATGTGACAGAAGTCTGCCAATGACGCAGCTTCATGTGGTGGGCATAACCGCATTATCTATTGCATGTTTATTGAGTTATTACGATTTGATTTCCGTTAATTTTGATTTAAATTCACACACTGCTTCTATATATATCCAGTTCGACGAGGATGAAATGATAGCTGGATCAAGTATTAGAGGTAGTGATTATAGCCGCGCTTCATCCATTACTGATGAAGATTTTTGTGGAACTAAGGCTCCTGGGGTTGTAGCAAGGCTTATGGGATTGGATTCCATGCCAACAGCCAATTTTTCCGAGACCTACTCTTCTCCATTTCATGACTCTCGGTCTCTCCGTGATACTCATTACCATGTGAAAAATCTTGAATGTTCTCAAGATAGTCAAATTGTGCAGTCGGGCAGACACAAGGAGCTGGCTTCTGTTAGGAATTTAACGGCTCAAAACCAGAAGCCAATAAACAGACCAGTGGAGAAGTTTCAAACTGAAATATTGCCTCCTAAGTCGGCTAAGTCCATCCCAATCACCCATCACAAACTTTTATCTCCGATTAAAAGTGCCAATTTGATCCCGCCTAAGGATGCTGCTTACATTATGGAAGCAGCTGCAAGAATTATTGACCCAGGATGTCAAGCTAGCAGAAAAGCAAAATTGCCTCAGGTGGGGTCTTCATCTGCTCCCTTACGAGTAAAGAATTTGAAAGAGAAGGTTCAATCGTCTCAGAGTTCATTAAAATCGTCTGAGGCTTCTCAAAAGCCAGGTGAAACTGATTTTGCTAAGTATTTTAAGGCACAATCTATGGATGCAACATCAATCGATGTCTTTATAAGTTCTGAAGAATGTTTGACTGACATTAAAAATAAAGGAAAATCCATATCACTTGCACTACAAGCAAAGGCCAATGTTCAGAAACGAGAAGGCTTAAATTCGGGCAGCAGCAGAAGTTTGGTCCATAGAGAACATAGTGTGTTCAATTCGAACCAGTTGTTCAAAAGCCAACAAAATACGCAGAAAATTACACATAAGAAACCGTCTACACGTAGTGGTTCGAGTGTGCTGCAACAGAACAATCAGAAACAGAATTGTGTAAATGCTGAAAGAGGAAAATTACACTCAAAATCCTTTGCTTCCAACTTACAAGATGGGAAAGCGCTTGGTGGAGATTCCATTTCAGCAAGGCACAGGAACTGTAGTAAAACCTCTAGGAACTCTAAGTTTGGCACCAGGAGATCCAGTTCAGATACAAGAGATGATAAAAGGGAAGCATCGTGTTCTAGTTCAGAAAGAGTCTCTCGTAAGAAACGATCCGTAGATGGGAATTATCAATATGAGAAAAACCAGGCAGCTAATAACACACTGATGGATAAAAATCAGAAACTGATTCAGTCCAATGCTTTAATGGATCTGCAAAATAGATGGGATCAAGATACCAAAATTAATGGAACTGATGTTGTTTCTTTTACGTTCACTACTCCTATGAAAGGGCCTGGCTGTGAGAGGACCAGAGAGACTCGGGAACAATGTAATGACTTTTCTGAGAATTATCGTACTAAACGGATGCTGTTGAGCTTGGATGGTATGAATAATTTGTCTTTCCCTGGAAATAATGTGAATGGAGGTGACACATTGAGCACTCTCTTGGAGCAAAAGTTCAAAGAATTGACTTGTGGAGTAGAGTTTTCTGAACACAAAGTAGCGTCAGCGAGTAGTTCTGCATCAATTTCTCAAGACCCGATACCTGGTCTGAATTCCTTAAGAACCTCTAAAGTTTTACATGACAACAGGACCAAAGATGGGATTCACATGGATGGTTTGATTGGCCTAGGTGGGTCGAGATTTTCTTTAATGAATGAATGTGGCAACAGGACTGAAACCAAAATGTTGCTGGATTGCCGGCTCCCAAGTCCAGTTTCAGTTCTTGATCATTCTTCCTTCACTGAAAGTTTCACTTCTTCGGACACTGCAGAAAGTAGTACAGTAGGTAAGATCTTAAACTTTTTTCAAGTTTCTTTTTTTGCCTAATGTGATTAACGAAACAAAAAGTAACTCATAAAATTGCTTTCTTACCCTATTCTTTTTTTCCATTTGGATTTTTTACGTTCCTAAAGTTGAATCTATAACTGAATGTTTATTATCAATTCCAGGTGGCAAGCAGTATACATCTTTTCAAGCTCAAGAAGTGTTTGGTATGTATTCTTTGAAGGAGTTACAATCACTTGAAGGTGATGCTGAGTTATCAGACTCGGCTTCTTCGATTTCTGCTGGAACTCGGGCAAAAAAACAGGTGACTACTACTACTTCATTTGCCATTAATTCTGGGAATTCAACAGGATGGGAACTAGACTATGTGAAGGAAATACTATGCAACATAGAGCTGATGTTTAAGGATTATGCGTTGGGAAGGTCTCATGAGGTCATAAACCCTCATTATTTCAATCAATTAGAGAGTCGAAAATCGTGTTTCAACGGTCATGGACTTGAAGCAAAAATAAGCAGAAAGGCTTGGTTTGATTGTGTGACCGAATGCTTGGACTCGAGATGCAGACGCTATGTAAGCGGGGGATGTAAAATATGGACAGAAGGTCTCTCAGTTGTTAGAAGAAAGGATAGGTTAGCTGAAGAAGTGAATAATGAAATTTCGAGTTGGAGTTGCATGAAAGATTCTATGGTAGATGAACTTGTTGATAAGGACATGAGTAGCAAACACAAAAGATGGCTCGAATTTGATATCGAAGCATTTGAACTAGGAATTTTGATCGAGGATCGGATTCTTACTTCATTATTAGATGAATTCGTTGATGACATTTTGATATTGTAAGGGGGCTATCAGCAAAATTTTACTTTACCATTGCAACTTACCTCTATCTTTTCTTGTGGAAATTCTTATGGTTGGTGGATTATATAGCACTCTACAGTATTAAGGAAGAAAAAGAAGCTAAAAGTCCTATATATTATACGGTTTAGTTTTGTGGACCACCAAACGAGTCATTAATTATTTTGGACTATTCTCCCATACTGGTTTTTAGCTTCTTTTAGATGTGATTCCTGACATGGTATTTTTGTATCATAAGCGGTATATTTCAATAATAAAGACCATTCTGGATTCTGAAATTTTTTTGGGCACTCTTTTCTCATATTTGCTTAACATAATATGCTAAAACCTGCTTTATTGTGAGAATATCTTCAAGATAATTTGCTTGTTTTTCAATGAAAATTATGAAGTTACTGATATTTTGGTCATGATTTTATTGACTACTTTTGGCTAACCTTTAATATATTTGAATAGTCTACTTTTATCTAAATTTTAAATTTAAAAGTTACATATTTAGAGCTTGTCTGAAGCAGCTTTTTAAGGGAGAAAAATTAATTTTTGGACCGTTGCAAGCCAAAATTAGCCATCTTTGTTGACTTTTGATCACACATTGGGTCCCACCTGACATTTAAACGGTCAAAAAAGTGCTAATAATTGAGGAGAAAAAACTCCACCAGACAAAGGCTTAGAAAGTAACTAATTTATTTCCATAAATCAAACATCTATTTATTCTATAACTTATTTACTTATATATAAATTTTCTAAGCTTTTATTTGATAAATATTTGGAAATAAGAAATTCATAGCGATGATATATGTGGTACAAACTTTAAAGCAC
>CAIGRQ010039513.1:0-18584 GCA_903798375.1 Fraxinus sp. D2006-0159
AGAATGACAAATGATCACTTAACTTTATAAATTTCGTCGAACATTTAGCATGTTCTAATGATACCGTACATTAAATCCATTTTTAAAATCAAAATAATCCACTTCATAAAAGATATTTGTCGACCAGTACTGCATGATGTAAGAGGATTCTTCCGAAAATCATTGAGTTCCTTCAATATACATTTTGACGGCATAAATTTACCTTTTTTTAATCGTAGAAACTGAAGAAAAATGAAATTGAGAGAAATTGGTGTGAGTATGGGGGTTGAGGGTGGAGTAGAAAAGAAAAATTAACGATTATGATTTTACGTTTAATAATTTAAGATAATTTTTATATTTAAACGTAATCGAACATATATTTATTATTATCGCATTTTAAGTTTTTTTAAAAAATTTAAATCGATTCAAATAGGTATTTATAGGGATGACAACGGGGCGGGTACGGGGCGAATTGGCCAATTCTACCCTTGTCCCGTCGGGTATTTTTATTACCTTACCCCATACCCATACCGAGTTAAAGCGGGACGGGCCGGGCAAGTTCTTCGTCCCATTTATTTATGTCTTTAGTTAGTAAATATTAATATATTATTTCTTTTTTTTTTACTAATTTGTTAAAAGCAACTTATGTCCTCTTTAAAAATGATGATAAATTTATTATTTTTGTTAGATAAAAAATTTAAATTTGAAATTAATTTTAAACGGGGCGGGTAACGGGACGGGAACTATGTTTCCCATACCCGCCCCGTACCCGCTTCGGGGTAATGATCTTCGTCTCATCCCCGCCCCGTGTACCTGGTTAGGCGGGTAATCCTCGCCCCGAATGGGGTGGGGTCCCACGGGTATCGGGTTGAGCGGGTTTTATTGCCATCCCTAAATATTCATATCGTGAAATATCGAATCAAATGAAAATTTGTAAGAAAATAAAATTAAAAAAAAAAAGACATTAGAATGGGGTTGAGATTGAAAAGAAATATAAACAATCACAACTTTACGTTTCACAATTAATGTAAAATTATTTTTGATATTTAAGATTTGTCGATCATATATTTATCATGGCCGCACTTCNAAATTATTTTTGATATTTAAGATTTGTCGATCATATATTTATCATGGCCGCACTTCAATATTTGACTTAGCTAAGCCGAGCCATAAAAACACTGAAGCAAACGCAAAAATAATAATAATAAAAAAAATCTCAAAACAGCATAGACGGCTTAGCCGAGTCGAGTCGAGACATAAAAATACTAAATTAAACGTAATAAAAAAAAATGGCTTAGATGGCTTAGCCGAGCCGAGCCATATGGCTCGGCTTAGGAATAGTAACCACCAAATTGTCTCTTTTATTTATGTAGGACAAAATCCTTATTTAATAAAAACCAATTAATAACTTACCAATAAACTTAATCCGGTATCACTCTTGTATTCTAACTCATTAATTAACTTAAAATAACAATTTAAGATGATATCTTTCGACTTTGATAACTTGTGCCTCATTTATCTGAATTAACTTTTTCTCGAGACTAATATGCATAATTAATTATGATCTATCCAACGATCCATATACGTATCATTACTCCATCAATATCTAAATATTTGATCCATATAAAATATAAATTTAATATATATACACTTTAGACTCTAACTGTTCAAAACATTAAAAAGCATATAGAATAATTAATTCTATTCTTTGAAATTTTCGGGACTTAATAATAGCACTGGGTGAGGGTGAAGAAAAAGATATAATTGTGAAGAAGAAGAGTAAATTTCAATTAATTTAAATTTAGATACACATAAAAATCTTTTTAATTGAAAATAAATAAATAAATAAGCAATGGTTTTTGTTTGACCATTATTAAATGTTGAGTTTTGATATCCAATGAATCCCAAGTTATGATGTAAACGTTGAATTGAGTATTATAGACATTGACCGATGAGTGAAATTGTTACCAACAACCAAATCCAAAAACTCGATTCGAAAATAATATGGACCGTTGGAAGTAGATTAAGAAATTAATATTACCCAAGACCAATAAATATTTACCTATTAAATAGATTTGAATCTTGACCCATTTAACCTTATTATTGGTCTAACTAAAGCTCAACCTACTCCTATTTATTGTTTGCCTTTACCCTAGCCGTTAGTGTGTTATTTGTGTATGAAAGTGGGAAAACGTGGTTGTTCCTTTGCTGAAAATCGACTTCCATAGTTGAGAGAAAATCAATGTCTTCATCTTGTGTATTTTGATCCCTTCTTTTGCTTTTCTTCCGTCAGGCAATTTGTTGATGACTGTTTTTTCTAACATTTTGGTACTGTTAGTTTTGTGTTTCAGGTTATACAGTGGAATTGGGACATATTTATCTTTTGCGCGTTCGGGATTCGATCGTGGTTGATTGATTTCTATGATTGTTGGAGACTTTAGGGCGAATGGTGGTGGTCCTAAAGTGACAAATTCGTATCTCTCGTTATTTACGAATTTATATTGATCCGCTCTGATATATTGGTTTATCCCAATTTAAATTTCAGCATAATTGTGTTATCGTGTATGGTGACATTAGAATTGGGGCTACCATGTGGGTTAACCATTGCTTGTGCTAAAAATTTATGAATTTTTTGTTCTATTTGAAGTGTTGAATTTGATTGTAAGTTGGTAATATTTTTGTGCTTTAATTATCGTTAGTCACTATGTGAGACTGCATTGTGTGAGAATTTGAATTTTTTTGACATACTTTCGTGTTGCATTTATTATTCTGTTAGAACACCTAAACTTCAACATTAGAATATTCCCCTGACACAGAGATCTCGAGTCTGGGAATCTAGAACGATGTATATTGCGACCTTAGGATTACTTTGTGGGATCTACTTGTACACTATAGTTGTTTTATTTTTTCAAAATGTCTTCACATTTAGAAGTTAGAATTTTCAATGGAAAATGAGATTTTTCGATTTGGTAACAAAAGATAAAAGGGATTTGGGTTCAACAAAAAGTTTTAAAAGCCATATGATGAATTTGCTTACACTTCAATTATTTTATACCCATTCTGATACTATTTTGAGAAAAGTTGGTAAACTTGATATTACAAAAGAATGTTGGAAAAAGTTGAAAGACTTATATTTACTCAAGTGTACACTTAATAAATTGTACTTGCTTGAAGGATTTTTCAATTTTAAAATGAATCCTTTAAATGATTTTTATGACAATCTGGATATTTTTAGCAAATTTGTTCAAGATATCGTTAATTATGATAAGAATATGTCTAAAACTTATAAAGCCATTATTTTACTTAATTCTATGTTTGATTCATATAGAGAGGTTAAATAATGCGATTAAGTATGGCATGACACCTTAACACCCCAGATTGTCATTGATTCTCTTAGAACTAAAGAGATGAAGATTAATGTTGACAAAAAAAGATAAGAGGAGTGGTGAGTTACATATGATGAGGAGTAGAATACTGTTTAAGCAGATGAATTTGGGTAGATTTCAAGACAGCAGTGGTCGAGTAGCGACTCGAGCGATGAAGGTCGTAAGAAGAAAGGCAATGTGTGTGACAAGTTTAGTCGTAACAGCTGTTATAGCTGTAGAAGTCTGGGCACTTGTGACAGACCATTACAAGAAGAAGGATAAGTAGAATGATAAGATAAGAGGTGAGACGAATGTGGCTATATGGTCGAGTGATGACCCTTGTGAGGTTTATTGGTTACTGCATGTATATCTGTGTGTAATCCTTTCTACATGTGTGTGATTGATTAATTCTGTTGCATGATTATATGTTGCATTTCAATGTATTTGATATGTATATTTCCATGAATTTGATAGCAATATGATTATTTGGTGTAATTGTTTGCATGCATAGTAGGTTATAATGCATTAGAAATGTGTTGTATAACTATTGGTAATGTGGAGTATATATGTCTAGAGATACTTTGGTGGTTTGTACTAGGGATGTGGAGTGCGATATTTGGATTACGAGTAGAGAGATGATTAAATATTGAAATTCTTTATCTGTGAAGATCCTGATCAGGTGGAGTTGAGAGAGTCACTTTTATCACTTCTGTTAGGTGGAGATCTACTATTTACTTAGGTTAAGAAAAGTAATATGGTGATAGAAGATTATCTTGAGGATTTAGGATCTATAGAGGTTTATCAGTTAGACATGAGTTGAGTAATTAGTCTAGTGAGTAGGGTGGACGATGAGAGAAGATATGTGTTCTTGAGGTGTGAGCAACACGGAATGTGATATAATAAGTGCGGTGAGATCTTTTCGTGTGGCCATATGCATTTGTTACATGTGTTTTGACCATTTGTTGATTAACTTGGTGTTAATATGTTGTTCTGTATGAACGTATCTGTTGAAAAGATCTACGGGTTATCCTATGTTGTATCTTCATCTCATGGATATTTGCTCTTGATTGATTATTGTGATTATTTGCTTTTATTTTGGTATTGTTGGCCTTAGCTCTAGAGAGTATGTGGAGTAGGTATGATATGTGTTTTGGGTTCGAAACACGAGGTAAAGTCTATAATTTCAAATTTATTGATTATACAAGCATTAACTTTGTGTTTTGATTGCTTGCAGGTTGATTGGGTATCAATGTGTAGATTTGTTGAGTTTTGATACCCAATGAATCCCAATTTATGATGTAAACATTTAATTGAAATTTATAGGTATTGACCAATGAGTGAAATTGTTCAACAGCCAATCCAAAGGCTCGACCCATAAACTGTATAGATCGTTGGAAGTAACTTAAAAAATTAATATTACTTATGACCCATAAATATTTACTTATTGGATGACTTTGAATCTTGACTCATTTAACCCTATTATTGGTCCAACTAAAGTCTAACATATTCCTATTTATTTGTTGCCTTTACCTTAGCTGTTAGTATGTGATTTGTGTATGAAAGTGGGAAAAACGTGGTAGCTCCGTTGCTGAAAATTAACTGTCATACTTGAGAGAACATTGGTGTCTTCATCTTGTGTATTTTGATCCATTCTCTTGCCTTCTTACGTTGTTTTTCCCGTGTCTTTGTAGTCTACAAATCATCACCGTTATCTTGTCCCTTATGGGTGAGATTGAGAAAAATCGAGGTAAATATTTGTTTTGAATTGAAGTCATTTGTTTTGGTTGATTGGTGGAGAAAATGTAACATGAAATTGAGTCTGGAAAACACCTTTTTGAAAATCTTTGGAGCGAGCTTCCGCGACATTAAGGAATTTTCTTCTTTTGACAATTTGGTTGTTTTATTCAGACATCATGTGCCTGTTGCATAGACACTTAGTCCATGTTTGGTAGAAAGTAAAATTAGATTTTTATTAAAATCAAAATTAATAATTAATTTTAATGACATATTTAATGGGACTCACAACTTTTTAATTATATATTTTATCAACTTTTATCAAAATTTGATTTTAATTACCACTAAACATTGACTTAGTGTCTAAATTCCATTAGATAGCACTCACGCTATTAAAATATTGAGGACATGAATACCACAAATCAAAGGTTGAAAAAATGACTACTACACCTTATCAAAGGTTTGGAACCTCTAAAAGAAATTTGCCCTTTTTTTTTCTCACAAAATATGAGTTCTTTCCTTGATCAACTTCAAAACTAACTTGAAATAATAATAGAATATACTTTTATATCAGCCTTCGCTTTGAAAAAAATTATAAGCAATTTAATTTATATAGATAGAAATGATGGTGTATTAAAGACGTGTTCGATCGTGCTTAAAATTTAATTAAAATTGAAAATATAGCCGTTATTAGGTCTCACGGGTTTAATAAAAGTCAACAATAATAATTAATTTTTTAATTTTAATTCGATTTTAATCTCTACCAAATACGCCCTAAGTTTTGATGGAGGTTGGTTAGAGGAACTAGCTTGTCTGCCGACTTATGTCCAAAGCCAAGTACATTGGAGTGATACATTTGTAGATTCATCGAATTTTATAATAGAAAATGAAGATTAACTTTTTATTTGTTAATGAAAACGTATTCTAATTGAGGTTGGTTAGAGGAACTAGCTTGTCTGCCGACCAAAGCCAAGTACGTCCAAAGCCAAGTACGGTGGAGTGATAAATTTGTGGATTCATCGAATTTTAGCCCCCGTTTGGTGCACATTATTTTTAAAAAAATGTATTTTTTTGATTGATGTGATGAAGAATGTATGGTTGAAAAAGAAAGAAAAGTTATTGATGTGATAGAAAATATTATTTTATTAAAGAATTTGTGATTAAAAATGAGTAAAAAAATGTGGACTAGCGGCTCAATAGAAAATGAAGATTAACTTTTTATAGATAATTTGTTAATGAAAACGTATTCTAATTGCAGTTTGCCATCTTCCTTAGTCACCTGGTCAACTGCCGAAACAACTCTTTCTCTCTCTTCTGCAACCACAGCTGTACATGCACATCACACCATTCAGATTATATTGATCGTGGCGATCTCCCTCATCAAGCATTTAAAAATTAAATTTACACACCTAAAGTTGTTATTTTCCTAATCAAACGGGTACTCATTTCTAAATTTCATTCACATTTCACAATCATCTTATTTGGGAAGAAAAAACAATTGACGTTCACAAGGGAAGAGAAAAAAACCCAGAAAAGTTCTACTCAAGTAGTCTGGATCTATCTTATTATTGATTGTTTTTCTGAAAAGCTGTAATCTCCTTTTCATTTTCTTCAAATTTCTACCCAAGTAATCCTTTTTCTTCAATTTCTACTCAAGTAATCTATTTCTAGCCAGTTTTTTAATTATTCCTGCGTTTAAGCAATCACTGAGAAAAAAGGGGGAAGAGGATACTATTATATTGGTTGTTCTTATTTACTTTTATGCAGAAATTGTGCAATTAGTTAATCTCGATTTACTTTTCATCGGGTCTTTGCATTATTTCTTTCGATTTTCTAGGCTGTGAAAGAGCTTGTTATCATATGCTGATCTCTTACTGCTTGTCTGTGGATTTTGTGTATGTATAGCATTATCATTATGGCAAGGAAGATGCTTATTGATGGGAAGCTAGGCAATCCCAATGAAGAGGAGACTCACTATGACTTTGATTTGTTTGTGATTGGAGCCGGCAGTGGCGGAGTCCGTGCCTCGCGATTTTCAGCTCAGCATGGAGCTAAGGTATGAATATAAGAAACGGCTACTCTTAAGTTATTACATATTCGTGTAAGTTGTTAATTCCGTCTTTTATTCACATCTGTCTGCATGGTTCAAGTATAAAAATGACTCGAAACAATTATAGAATATCTGAATTATCAAGTTTAGGCTTAATGAGTTCGAACCTGTTTCCAGGTTGGGATCTGTGAGCTTCCATTTCATCCTATAAGCTCTGAAGTAATTGGAGGAGTTGGTGGAACGTAAGTTTATCGAAATTGAAACCTCAGTTAGTTCATGAGTGATGCCTATGCTACTTTTACAATATGCATTATTCTCCTAAACTTTCTTACTGCTGAAGTATTTTAGTTTAACTGCTATTAGATTTCATGGTTTTTTCTGTACACTTTTTCTGAACCTGAAACAACAGTATCAATGAAGAACTTACACAATACTTGTGCATAATGTCTGCAATTGCCTGGACTTACAATCCAGAAAATTACTAGTAGAAAGGCTTCAAGTCGATCACTGATTTTTATAGGGTTCTCTAAGTAGATCACTGATTTTTCTATCAGTTAATGTAGGATCTTCTCTTTTCCAATTTTAGTATTTTTTTTGCAAGGAAGTGAACACAATACTGCAGCTATTGTCAATTGAAGAACTGTTGGCTTATCAATATGCGATTTCCCTGGACTTGATGGGAAATTTTATTTGGAATTTATTTCATTCAGATATGATTCTGTTTTTCTTTCTTTAGAATGTTCCGTGTAGTACATTGTTAAACTTGTTACAGTTAGAAATTTATGACGGGGAAGCCTACAAAGGGGATTTTTCCCATTATTTATTCCAAAGAATTCAATATCGTAGGAGTGTCATTGGTCCTTCATTTTAATACAATTTATAATTTCTCATTTTTCTCTAAAAGAAAGCACAACCTCTTCCAGATGACATCACGTGTCTTCTGTAACTGTGATGCAGTTGGGGTGATTGTAGAGACATTGATTACAGTCTTTTGAACTGTTACTGAATTTATTTTTATACACACTCCAGTACCATTCTGATTTCATGGTTCGAACAGATATATGTCAAATGTAATTGTGATGCTTCCATCTGTAACGAAGGACTGTATCTGCGATGCGGTTTGGGTGGTTCTTAGGAAGCAGAAATTATACTTTTGAACCATTAAGAAATTTATTCCCATGCACATTCCAAAATCATTCCTACTTTCATGGTTTAAAAATTTAACAGGTGTGTCAAACACAGGAGAGTTTTGTTGCGCTTCCATTGTTAGACTAATACATAATTTTCAATGGTCCATTTGATACATGGCTTTTTCTTTTGATGGATACTGTCCAAGTGTACTTTGATTGTGGATCCTTCTTTCTTATAAGTTTCTATGCGTAAGATGGTAAGTTCTGAGTAAAGAAGATAAAATATGAAACTAAGAAACTAAAGTTCATGTATCAGGTGTGTCATTCGTGGTTGCGTTCCTAAAAAGATTTTGGTCTTTGGTGCTTCCTTTGGGCCTGAACTGCAGGTGATTTTATTTATTTATTTTTCTCCAGAAAATTTGTTTTTATTGGTTTACAAAAATCATTACTAAATTAGCTTTCATCTCGATGATTAGTTTGGACATTATGTGCCTGGTTTTGCAGGATGCGAGGAGTTATGGGTGGGAACTGAATGAGAGAATTGATTTCGATTGGAAGAAACTTTTGCAGAAAAAGGTCAGTGGAATGTATTAAATTTGTTGTTTACATGTGATTGGCTGTACATCTCACATTATATGAACTCACTAATGCCTGTGTAAGTGCCTATCCAAAAATGTATATAGCTTCGAATATTTGCTTCTTATTTAATTTTTTGGATGATGAATTCCGTTTTTCAATAGTTAGTTCAGTGCTGATTTACTTGCATTTAGGATCAAATTTTGCATATTATTTTTCTATACTTTTCGCCGTTGCCTTGCCCTTTTCTTGGTCATACTGTGTAACCAGATACCTCTTGAAATTTACAGACAGAGGAAATAGTCAGATTGTCTGGTATCTATAAGCGATTACTTGCAAATGCGGGAGTTAAACTGTTTGAAGGAGAGGGAAGAGTTGTTGGTCCTAATGAAGTTGAAGTGGTCCAATTGGACGGCACCAAAATTAGCTATTCAGCAAAAAACATTCTGATTGCAACAGGAAGTAGGGCTCAACGTGTAGCTGTCCCAGGGCAGGTATATATGGTTCAATGTGATAGACTAGCTACATTTAGTTTGGCTGTGTGACTTACGTCCATGGAGTTGATCAATAAGGCTCATTTGGTTGGGTAACTGGACCCTTGATTTTTTGTTTCCCAATTCGCTTCATGTGAGCTTTATTATAGTCTCTATGCTATTTTCCCACTCCTGCTCCTAATGCAAACACTATTAATTGGTTGGACGGACCACAACTTTTGAATTTGGATGCCAAGGTACTGTACAATTTCTACGAAGAGTCGTGGTCAAATGGAAAGTCTCCATGGTGATTTTGGAGTCTTTTCCTCAAATTTTCTCACTTTCATTCAGTTTAAGAGTCGAGAGTATTTTCTAATTTTTTAATGCAGTAAATTTGATCCTTCAAACTTTTATTTAGGATTTTATATTATTCGAGTTTTATTTAAAGTCCCACCAATTTAGGATTGATTTTAGAATTTCTAAGATAGTAATTTTCAAGTTATATCATATTCCTTTTTCAAGTGGGAGAAGTCTTTAAAGTCTACTTATAATGTGAGATGCATTTTGAAGTCTTCATTTGTTTCTTCTCTTGCTAAATGTCTTCTTCCTCTTCTTCAACAACACAGACTCAATAAAGCTTGACTGCATAGTCTCTATTTTAACACATACTACGCCTAGATAAGGCCCCTGGGAAAATAAATCACAATATTGTCCTTATCTAGGTTCTTTTTCGATATGTTGATCTATATTTTTACTTCTCTCATTATCTATAATGTACACTGATATACATTTGTTTTCATGGTTCACATATAGGAATTGGCTATAACGTCTGATGAGGCATTGAGCTTAGAAGAGTTACCTAAGCGAGCTGTTGTATTTGGGGCAGGGTCTGCTACCTCTTCACCTTTTGTACTATGTGATCTTTTTAGCATGCTTAGAAGTTCAAATGACTTGTCTTGAAATATAACCAATCACCTAAAATTTACTTCAGAATGACTCGTTTTCTTTTTAATAGGTACATTGCTGTTGAGTTTGCTTCAATATGGCGTGGGATGGGTGCTACAGTTGATTTATTTTTCAGAAAGGAACTCCCTTTAAGGTTATAAATATATCGTGATGGTTCTTATCTCTGGATATGTAGTTGTCATGTCTTGAAATGAATCTTATGGCATATAAATATCAGTTCTTTGATGGTTATACGGGAAAATCCATATAATGTCATTCCAATATTAGAATGACCAGAATGTATAAATATAAATTTATCTTTGACCATGTACTTGACAAATTTACAGGAGAGCTCATTTAAAACATAACAAGAACAAATTACTATACTTATTGTGTAGACATATATCAATCTTGTTACCAGTATTTGTCTTCTCTTTTGATTTGGTTTTCCTGGAATTTCTTTGCTGTTCTTGCATTATATGTCTGATTATTGATGCTTTGAGTCACATACTGCTTATCTAAAAGCTTCATCTCAGAGGGTTTGATGATGAAATGCGAGCAGTGGTTGCTAGAAATCTAGAAGGCAGAGGTATTAACTTGCATCCTACGGCGAACTTAACCGAGGTACTCTCTGATTGGATTTTTTGGTTTCTTGTTCTTTTGGATGTTGTTGACATTTCCATTTATTATAAGCCTAATTGGGACAATGATATGGTGATGCAGCTGGTGAGAACAGAAAATGGTATAAAAGTTCGCACTGATCGTGGTGAAGAATTGATGGCTGATGTTGTACTCTTTGCTACTGGTAATTTCAAGTCATTTCCTATTAGGCTATTACTAGAATCCTGACATTAGGAAGTAGTAACTTTAGCCTGATGATATGCCCTAGAGGCAAATTAGTGGTTTTGTGAATTATATTCATGCTAAATGGGGCTCTGTTTACTGAATCAGAAATGGTAATCGCTAGTGTAAATTGTTGTTTGAAATCATATATTTAGCTCGTTCTGGCATTTCTGATTGAAAAATTGTAACTAGTAATTAATCCTTTCCCCACCCACAATTTTTTAAATTGTTGAAAGTGCCTTTTGTTGGCAAAACAAATTATGTATAGACACTTCAGCCAAAATATCCTTTTTGGTGCAATGGGTTGTATATTACTTCTTTGTTTCAAGAGGCAATTCATTGAGATTCTGTTACGTGTATTCATTGTAAGGTATGGGTTATTCAAAACTCTTACAAGCGCCGTATCAAGACCATGTCAGTTATATCAATTTTCTGAAAAGAATTTTTATGTCGAGAGCGCATTGCGTGTGAACTTGTTTTGCCAGGTTTTCAAAATGATGGTATTACGCAGGCTTATAATACACTTTTTATCTGATTTCTGGTCTGACACATTGTGCACGCATGCTTTGGGAGGTTGATTCTTATTATTATAAACGTTGTATGGCACTTCACTCTGAACTTTGTATGTAGTATTGTACGGGAACTCATAAAATTTTTAAGCAATCAAAATGAAAGTGTTTATTTTGCTATATTAGCTCATTCTTTCCTACCAAGTACCAACATGTTGTCAATTGCAACTGTCTTCATGATTGTTTCAGGTAGGGCCCCTAACACAAAAAGATTGAATCTCGAAGCTGTAGGCGTTGAGCTTGATAAGATTGGGGCTGTAAAGGTTTGTTTTTATCATTTAATGTTATTGTATTGTTTTGCCTTTCGTGTTTGTCTTGTTGGAAAGTGCATGGACTTAATTCAGGAAATGCCACAATTTTTCTTCCTATTTCTGTTTTATGTGCCATAGCTATGCACTAGTTTCCTTATCTTTTTCACTTCATTTCCAGGTTGATGAATACTCTCAAACCAACATACCTAGCATATGGGCTATAGGTGATGTTACAAACCGCATGAATCTTACTCCTGTTGCCTTAATGGAAGGGAGCTGTTTTGCAGTATGGTTTCTACCTATTTTCAGTTATGAATTTATATGCTTGTTTTTAATTAATGAACTTGAAATGCTGATTTTTTTTTAAATAATTTAATGTTGACTCAGAAAACTGTTTTTGGTGGAGAACCTACAAAACCTGATCATACAAATGTTCCCTGTGCTGTGTTCTGGTACGTACCATCTATCCTCACAACTTTTAAATTGCAATTTTAGGCCATGCATTGCATATCTGTCAGTCTAAGACTTAAATTACAACTTCCACACCATAAACACCTTCATTCGTGATTCAAGTTTTTTGTGGAAATACGAACATTCAATTTTATTACTATGCAAACTCTGGTCTATTTTCTACCAGTTCATCAAAAATTTCTTACCAGTATTCGTTTCTTCTTCTTTACCCCGGATTCAATTAGTGTCTTCAAACTCTCTATCTCTTCTCACTGAGAGTCTTGTTGTGGAAAGCTCTCACCAGTGTTTTTCTAAATAGGATGTCGCAGTTTACAATTGTACATATTCTGACACTTGTATCTTTGTGCTGAAGAACATCTTAGAATCAGTTTGGAAAGTTTACTCAATGAAAGATGAATTTGACATGGTACACAAATTCATAATAAACTCACATTGCACGTGGAAAAAGAATTAATAGAGTTATTATGGCTAAGACGAGCTGAACAAGAAAATCAGACCATCTATAAATCAACTCCATTCAGTACATGTGAACCATTTTTAAAATTGAGCACCTGCTGGAGCTCCATTTTTTAAAGTCATTTCCCCCAAACTCATTTTTAACCACACATTTTCCAATAAAATAATTTTATACGTAAATCCGAAACTTTTCAATACTTTTTAACCACACATTCTCCAAAAAATTACTATTACAAAATCTATTCTCCCAAAAAGTGGGGCTCAAACAAACCCTGAGCTATAACTTAGCCTCTGGTCTTGCAAATTAGACTTTGTGCGCCAATCAAATCCAACAATATGGGTTCTTGGCTTAACATTATACTAGAATATAAATAGTTCTCAGTTCTTGTTAATAGTTTAGTATGATATCTTTTGAATTGAAACATCTTTGTGTATTTTCCCACCCCTTATCTTAGATCTTCAGTGGTATACCTGAATTATGGGCCCGACTTATCTGTATCAATTTTTTTCCATGAACGATATTATGATAATATCAGTTGGCCATTGTGGTTCACCTTGAATCTGTATTACTAATAGTTTAAAATTTTTATCCAAAGTCTTTGGCTTAGTCTTTTCTACTTATTTATCTAGACAGTTGAGAATTTTTGGTGATGTTATAACTTGTATCATGTGTTGCTTCACAGTATACCACCATTGTCTGTAGTTGGGCTCAGTGAAGAACAGGCTACAGAGCAAGCAAATGGTGATATTTTGGTTTTCACATCAACGTTTAATGCAATGAAGAACACCATTTCTGGGTATGTTGATTGGACAATGATTTTATGTGCTTGGATTATTTAGGTTAGCCTTGTTAAACTTTATTGTTGTGTAGTCATTGGTATGTACTATAGAATATGACCTTTTCACCTGGAGATTCTGGAGATTTGAAGTGTTGAGATTACAAATTACAATTGCAGGGTTGGCCAATTCATACTGGTTATGATAATCTAGAAGCTTTCTTATTTGCTTAGACAATATACTTCATCATATGATCTGATTAATGCTGAGTGGTGAAAATTGTGGGAGAATATTGCCTGCTTCTTTTGTGACAGTTGTTGGTTCACTTTGCCAGTAATCTAACAATATCATGCATTGTCATATAGACGGCAAGAAAAGACATTTATGAAGCTTGTTGTCGATGCTGAGAGTGATAAAGTTCTTGGAGCGTCCATGTGTGGGCCAGATGCACCTGAGATCATGCAGGTGTGTAGTTGGTTCTCTTCTCTGTTTATGTTAATTATTTTTATCTTTTATAAGGAATCAGGAGAAATTAACAACTGAATTTGAACTTATTAAGAAAACAATTTCCTGTGTGTAGATTACTTACAGAGCCAAGTCATGTTTAAAATTGGATTGCTTTTTAAATCTTCTCATTTATGTAAATTTTTTGGGGGCCGCATATAGAGGTCTAAAGTGGCCGGGCCGGGCTCTTGATGTGCTGGTTGGGTGCCCTGGCCCTGCCCTTATATGCGTGTCATCCAAAAATCCAATACCAAAAGAGCTGAAATAAAAAGCAATTAGTTATTTAGCGGCGACTTGAATGCAGAACATAGCAAGTTTCTTTGCTACGGAATAACTATGCATGAAATCTTATTTCCCTCCATTTCGAATCCTTGTTTCGATTGGACTGGTTTACCAGGAGTCTTTTCACACTATGATTCTTTCAAGTAGGCTACTGAATTCAACTTAAATACCAAAATAAAAAAATAGTGTACCAACTTATAAACTCAGAAAATTATAAGTTTTTCGCGGTTAAGCCAAATGCTTAACCACCATTAAACTACTGCTAGCCAGAAGGAAACAGATAGTTATAAACTGACAGAGAGAATACAAAGGAGATACAATGCCTTATAAAATGACAGAGAGAATACAAAGGAGATACATTGCCACTGTTCTAACCTATTGAGTATCACAATCTCCTCTCAACTTTTGGGCGCTGATTGAAACTTTTGAAAATAGGATTAGAGCAAATATGATCTAACTGCACCAAATTTGTTTTAATATTTACGAGAGGGATGCATTCTCTATAGAACGTGTCATAATAGGGAGACCAAGGTCAAAATTAACATGGCTTGTGGTCATGAAGGATTTTCTTGCATTGGGCATTCCTTGTGGCGCTGAGAGATGTGTAAAAGAAGATAATATCTGCAACAAAATCTATGTTCTTTATAATATCTTTAGTTAAAATGACTTTAACATACATGCATTAATTATTTATATTTCTTTGGTAATTCAATATTTAGTGCCTTTTGCTATTTCCCGTTGATGATTATGGTTGCATTGTTTTGTTAGTCATACGGAGATTATGATGGAGATAGAGATAGAAGTTAATTATTATTTTAAAATAGAGTTTAATTCAAAGTATGTTTATTTTAATTAGATTAGATTAGTTTTAATAATTCGATCAAGTTCTAGTTTATTAGAAGTTATTTTGATTTTAGACTTGTTGCTACGTAAATAGATAGCTTATTCATTGTAATATTCACTCTTGAATATATGCTAAATTGATTTTCTTCTTTGCCTTCAATTCTTTTCTTCTTGGACCCCCTTTCTTTCTTGTTCCTTTTCTTGTTCGTTGTCAAATTGCTATGCTCCTGCATCAGATTCATTTCCCTCCTATTAATTTGAGGAATGATAAGTACATTTACCTCTTACAAGAAAATGATGAGAAAGCACTAGAACGATAAATACATTGACCCCTTGCAAGAAAATGATGAGAAAGCACTAATCCTCGTTTAAGTTTCAGCATCAACATCTGGTATTGTGGGGGGTGTCTGCTTTCCTTATATTTACTCTATATCATGCTTGGTTTTATGTTCGAATTATGTATCGAGGATCAATTACATTACTATTTAAGTCCATGGTTTGATATTTGGATATAAGTTTTGCATGTGATTCGCGAATAAATCTATGTACAATTTTGGCTTAGCCATCATAGCAAAATTATTCCATGTTGCATCAAGAATTAACCATATTGCAAACCTCACATACTATAGTACTCGTCCGACTTCTTCTGTGAATTGGGATATGCATGTGTCGCTGTATTGGAGTAATATTCTGATGTTCTCTACAGGGCATTGCTATTGCACTCAAATGTGGAGCGACCAAAGCACAATTTGATAGCACGGTAAGCTGAAATGACTTTTCAAACATATTATTTCATGTTGCTCTTCACTTTGCTTCCATTCTTTGCGTACCTCTGTGGTCTAGTCAAGTTCGATTCTGAGTCCAATAAATGCACGCTATCAAATCCTTGCTACCGAACATGTCAATAAAGAATAAGGCTTTGATTAGTCCTTTAGGAGCATAAAAGACCTCAGTGGACATTAATTAATAGGAATGGTGTATGAAGCCTTTTTTTTTTTTTTTTAAATCTGTCTTTATGCAAAGTGCATTTCTTGAAACATTCCTGAACTTGAGTAGCAATCGAATGGCAGGATCCATATGTTTCGGTTCATTGATGAAATATTTATCAAACTTTGCAGAAGTAAGCAAATAGGATTAAGTACTTCACTGTCTATATTCATGATGTGAAATCTTCATAATAAAAATGGTTGCAGACTTGCAGCAACTAATGTGTATTTGGAAGTTGTGAAGACGGAAATATTTATTCGATCACTTCAAGTTTCCCTTACATGGTACTGGATTAACATTCTACACGATCCAACTGTTTCTAAGACATTCTTTACTGTACTTTTTACAGGTCGGCATACACCCTTCGGCCGCTGAAGAGTTCGTGACAATGCGGTCTATCACGAGACAAATTGCTTCCGGTAAACCAAAGACAAACCTATAGACAGTAATAGGAGATTATAAGAGTATCGTTTCAAAGATGTATACAGCTGCAACAGTGAAATAAATAGTTGGAAGTTAGTAATTGTTGGCAAAATGGGTTAGGAGAATATAGTATTAAAAATTATTATATGCAATATGGTGGTTTTATATTTGGAAAAACACTCTCACTTTACTTTTGCAATGCCTTTTATGTCAAACTATTACTAATGATTAATAAAAAGTAGCTGTATTTTGTGTTTTGAACTTTCAAGTTTTGAAATAAGTGCAACTGTGCAGGACATTAATTAATATATTGAAAAATCAGTGTATTAGATGGGCAAGTTATATTTACACCCCAAATTATGTTAGTTACACATGTTGGAAAAGAATTTTGCTATTTGTATATAAAAAATTACATAATATGATGAAAAAATTGATCGTATTTTAAACTGATAAATAATAAAGTGTCATGTAACATTATGTAATCTATTATTTAAACCATGATATATATGTAGCAAGATCCAATGTCATTAATAATTTTTTGATTATTACCTTTATATCCTTAACTTTTATTTCCATCACATTCTTATTTTTAATATTTAATTGATTAGAAAATCTTGTCCTTAATCATGATTTTCGTCCAAAAATATTATTAACATGCTTTAAAATAATGGCCAAATATTTAATTGCATGTTTGTATTATTATTTGTTTTGCTTATTTAATAATACAATCGACACATAAAGTCTTTTTACTTATTTAGAAGAAAATCTTAGATAGAACTATAATCAAGAACAATTTATGTTAATTTGAGAATAAGATTGAAATAAAATAAAATTGAGACATAAATGTAGTAATGTGTGAAGGTTATGAACCTTTCATGAAATTAAAATCAATTTAATTATTTAAATATATTTTGCCTTCTTTTGTACTAAAAGATCATATATAAAATGACATATATACCCCTCATTTATCCTAATATGTATATTTTCTTGAATTTTGTCCCTAAATAAGATTTGAACTCTGATGACTAATCTTGTAAAACTTTCATCTTATTATATATTTACATACAACACAAATAAGAAATCCAGCCTATATATTTGAGTATACCACAGATGTTGGGAAATTTTTCATTTTTCAAATTTATATTTTATGAATAAATGTATACAAATTTCAATAAGCTTTTGTGTATGAGAGGAGAGAAATATTTGCCAGCAAACAACAATAAAGGTAGAAGAAAAAAATCTCACTACCATGGATTTTGTACTAAATCCGATTCATCTTTTACCTTAATCTTCGATGCTTGGAATGAAATTTCAATTCTAATTCTTTGCCAAAAATGGATCTTCACCAATTTTGCTAAGATTATTAGGGGAGACAATAGCGCCAGGAGGGTATAATCGTCAATGCATTCACACCGTGGTTTTTTTTTTTTAAATTATATCCACGCCATAGTATATATAAACTGTACCAAATTTTAATTCCAATAAACTTTCCCGGTTTTTGCTCATTTTCGCACTCACATCCTTAACTTTTTTCATTACATGCTTATCCTCATCATTCTATTAATTAATACATCTTATTTTTAATGACATTTTAAATCCAAAATCTCGTTAGGAGAATGTAAAAAGACTTATTTGCCCTTTGTATTTTTAATATGAAAATTAAACAACAAATACCAAAGTTCCAACAAAATATTTATCTTCATTTCAATTGGCGTTAGAAAAATATTGGACATAAATTGACATCATAGACAAGACTTGTCTATCTAATTGAAGGTTAATGATGAAAATATGAACGAAAATGAAGCACCTTCATTACAAAGGATTACTTGTAAAATAGAAGACCTTCTTTTCCTTTCCTTTCAGTTTTAGGATTGTAATTAGTGAGTATTATAATGAGGTGTAACTAATAAAAAATTTGTGGAAATC
>CAIGRQ010039520.1:0-12043 GCA_903798375.1 Fraxinus sp. D2006-0159
ACGGGGATAGAGAGAGGAGTGACGATGTGAATTTAGGGATTTAAAATGGGGGGCGTGCGTGGGATATAAATTAATTTTTATAATATTATTATTAATATTTAATTAAAAATAAAAAATTTGTATCTATATATTAAGATATCTGATTTTAGAAAAAATAAAGATCAAATCTGATTTTAAAATTTAAATTTTGAAAAGCAGGGAGTTAGATAATTTTCACCTTTTCAATTTTAACCCGATTTTAGTATATACCGGCCCATAAGGCATGTTTGGTAACAATTAAAATTAAAAACATGACCGTTATTCGTTCCACCCATCTAATAAAAATAACAATAACGATTAATTTTTCAATTTTAATTCGATTTTAATCTAGCAAACATGCTCGTAGTCTTTTTGTCCACCCTACGTCCCTACCTGGTGTCCCAACCACAAGCTTGAAAAGAGTTACAGAGTCAGCACAAACCCCAAAAATGGCATTACTGGGGGACGATGGACGCGGCTACGAGTTGGCTCGGAAGCTGGAAAGCCACGGCGTCTGGCGATCGTGGCTGGGGGATTCTCTCTACTCAACCTTCATCCACTTTCTCTCTTCGCAGTCATCGTGGGATGCCTTCATGCGAGCTGACGACTCCAAGACCAAGACCCAGATCCAGCTTCAGCTCCGTGCCCGCGCACTCCTCTTCGACAAGGCATCCGTTTCTCTTTTCATCTGCCCTAGTAATCAGTCCTCATTGTCCGCTCCTATCTCAAAGCTCAACCCTAATTGTAAGTTATATATATATATATATTGAATCTATGAACTTTCATGCCCAATTCATCCAGTCGAACACGTAGTTAAGTAGAGTTTGTTTTCTTGAAATTTGGTTTCATTTTTGTTTTTGTGTATCTTTTAGTTATGGAAAAGATTCTGTTGTACAGAGCTCCAATTAAATTGCATATTTTCAGATGAATATTAGTTAATTTTTACTTTAGTTTCTCCTATCTTTTTTATTTTTCTTCAACCACCCATTTTATGGCTGAATGCAAGTTTTATGTTTTAACTCAATAACTTGTATCAGTTGCAGTTGCTTCCTTTTCTTCCTTTCTACCCACTAGGCTGTGTTTTAATTCGGGTGTCTGTTTTTTTCCCCTTAATTTCTATATATGTTTACATGTATTACAGATTTGGAGTTGCATGGTGATGACGTGTATTTCACTTTAGAAAATGGCACACAAGATGTGGATCAACACCAACCAACAGCTGTTTCAAATACAACATTATTGAAGGTTCTTCAATTTATAGCTCAGTTCCATTCCCTCATGCAGTTGTTGCGAGAATGTTAAGACAGTGAATTGCTTTACCTTCTTTTACCCATTTAGAAGCCCTAGTATACTTATAGTGCTTCTTGTGAAGCAAGACGAGGGAGAGAGAGAGAGAGAGAGAGAAATAAAAGTCAAGAATCAACTTCAGTACTGGAGAACAAAAACTAGGACAGATTGGTAACCTAACTATATTTTGTTTCTCTATTCTCAGATTTTTAAAGGATAGAAAGGAGACACGTTGATCATGATTTTATTTTCCTTTCCGGAAAAAGTCATAATAACAACAGGAATAATGAAAAGGAAAACCTGATTTTGTTCTTGTTTCCTTCTTCTTCAGAAACCAGATTTGTCTCCCTCTAGCACTCACCTTTTCTGCTTTCCCTTTGGCCCCCCTTTTATTTCTTACCATCCATCATAACCAATTTGAATCTCAATTTATTGTAAGAGTGTACTTGTGCCGCTTTGTAAGAATATTCTCCTCAATCCAAATAAATTTGTTTTTCCTTCAGCCAGCACCTTGTCTATTTCACTGCACATATTGTATGTTGCTATTTATTAATTTGAGAACATTGGTTTGCACAATCATGATGATGTCACATCAATTTATATGACAACACGTAGGAGATACTGATTGTGGCAAGAATATCATGAAATGATAAGATTGAAAGTCTGTTGGAATATGACCGGATACAGGAGTTGTAAATTTAGCTTAAGTGGACATACTTGTAAAGGAGTGGCAATGCAGCATAGATTGGAGGTATTTGGAGTTATTAGGAATGCTTGAAAGTAAGCTGCTTTTATATTTAGGTTTAGTTATTCATGGAAAGAGATATATTTGGAGTTACTCAAATGACTAATGCTGGTTGAATTAAGTGGAGTTTTTCTAGGTTGTTTCCCCCTATGATTATTGAATTCTTAATAGATTAGGAGGAAAATTGTACAGGACTGCTATATTATTGCCTGTGTTCTATGGACCACATATTGGACCATGAAGATACGTCTATATAGATTGAGCGTAAATGATACAAACACGATACACTAGATTTATGGTTAAACAAAAAGTGTTAGAATAATAAATGAGCGCATATATGAGGTGATTAAAGTAATGCCTATCAGGGATTACGTATGAAGGAACTGAGTGAGATGGTTCGGATTTAATGGAGGCCTGTAGTTGCATTGTTTAAGAAAATTCATGTAATAAGTTGGCCCAAAATCATATGAAATGTTATTCTTGAAAAGGACTTGACATTTGTGACTTCGTTTTGGTGATGAACTCGATAGAGTAGATTGCAAAAAGAGGATGTGCAAGCCGATCACATATAAGCATAGTACAATGCTTTGTGAGTTACACATCTAGACAACTAGTTGTTGAATTATCCAGCCATCTTGTATTATTTCTTTTTTAAAGGACAGCAGGACCTGTAATTTCAGCATGAAACACCCATTATTTTCCTAAATGTCTCTAATTGTCTCTTGTTCAGGTGGTTTTGTTCTTCCTTTTCAGTGGATTTACTAACATGACATAGATTTATTTAACAACATGGTGTGACGATTTGTATGTTATGATTTTTACTGTCATTATCTCTAAGAGAGATCACAGATGTCCTTGAGTGAGTTGGAATCTCCAACTATGATTCGATTGCCATATTTAAGATTGCTTTTTCTGAAGAACAATATAAGTTCCAGCATCCTCCTACTCTCCTTTTGAGTCATTGTATGACCAAGTTGCAGTTAAATGTGATTTTTAAAGCTTTCTTTTGATGTTTTTTCAATCAGTGCTCGGTGAATACGAGTTTTGCGGCAAGGTAGGCAACCTGGTTAGCTAGCTACACCTATTGGTTCATTAACTTGGAAAACTTCTGTGCATTCTGAAAAATGAAAATGTTATTTTCTGCAGTGGACTCTGATGATACTTTCTTCGAGGCTGGATTTACTAGATACTTACCCAGATAGTTCATCTGCTCTTCTTTGCTGATGTCATCTCAAACCTGCATGCTCATCTTTTAATTGATGCAAACTTTACGCATATTATCTTTATCATAATTTGAATTGCCATAAGAATTTAATTGATGTAAATGTTACTAATATATTCAATACCGGGATTGAGCTTGGTAATTATCAACTGTTCAAATCCTGCATCACAAACCTATTTTTCAATCCATTGGTCCATTATCATAGTGATGGAGATAGAACAGAAATAGAAGTTAGATAGGAATATAAAATAAGAGTTTAACTCATATTATGATTGTTTTGATTAGAATAAGATTTTTAGTAGATTTTGATAAAAGTTGATGAAATGTGTGGTTGAAAAGTTGTAGGTCTCATAAAATAGTGGTTAAATTTGTTGACTTTGCCTTAGATTAAAATCTGAAGTTTAATTTCTACCATTATGAAATTATAGCTTATTAGAAGTTCTTTTAATTTTCAATTAGTTGCTTTATAAATAAATGGCTTATTCATTTTAATATTCACCCTTGATTATATGAATAAAAAATGATCTGTTCTTGGACCCTCTCGCTTCTTGTTCTTTAATTGTTCGTTGCGAAATTATTACACTCCTGGGTCACATAGGCTACCGAATGACTGACTCATAAATACTGGATTGACATGCTATAATGATTCCATAAACAACTAGTGAAGATATGATAACCAAATAAAGTAGTCTATGTTTGGATTTGACAATATCATACCATAATCAAATGAGGCAGTGGACTGGACGACCAGATGTTAATGAAATTGTAGCTATTGGAACCACGGGATCCTTTCTGATTCACCATTCAGGATCCTGTTGAAATGGCAATGGAAAAGAAATATTCATGTGGGTAATGAGTGGGATTGATATTTCTCTGCTGTAAACCCCAAAACTCTTACTTATCTTAACCCTTATTGTGTTGGATACCTTTTCTGATCACTCTAGTTTGTATTTCTTCCCAGTCATTTATACCAACTTCAAATGCCTTCTATTTTACTTTATGTGATGCATAAATTATAAAGATGTTTCTTTGCTTTTAAGATTTTCGTTTGTATATTCATTCATGCTTATGTTTTTGAAGTAAATGTTCTTATTCATCTCTTCTCATGATGCCGAAATATCTCTGTCTCTTATTAGTTCTTTTAATGCCAGTAATTCTTGTGCCCATCTGACATTATTGTCGCATCTTAAAGGCTCAATCCAAAGCATGTCTTGGTGCTGGATCAAGATTTAGTGAATTAGAAGTTGATGCTGTGTCCCAAAGGTTTAAGCTTGAAGAGTTGCCAGAAACATGGCATAGTCAGTTCTATAAGAAATACAGAGCAAGTAAATCATATAAGTTATTGTTTGGGGATCGAGAGTCTGAAAAACGGACGCCTGAGCAGATGCGTACATATCTTAAAGTTCTTGAGAATCACAAGAGGAGGAGAATAGCTTTTAAGGAAGACAAGAACTTGAGTTTTGCCAATCCCATGTCTGAAAATGTATCAAATCTGCGATCAAACTCAGTTGTAGATAACAGTAGTGCTGTCGATGAAATGCCATTTTTCCCGGAAACAATGTTTACTTTAAATTGTGTCCCAGATAGTGCAGTCTTGCAAACAACTGGACTGGAGAACAATCAGAAAGTGGAGTTCAATGGGGTTCTGGATAACTTACCCCAGACGATGACCAAGAGCCCTGTTATCAGCCCTATTATGATAGAGAGGCTTGGTATCCGTCCAGAATACCTAAACATAGAACAGGGAGGAAGTCAAAGTCGTGGAAAGCATGGATATCAAGGGAGCAGAAAACTTCTTGGTCAAGAACAAGCATCACAGATGTCGCAAAAGGTGGTAGCACAGTTACTAGCAAGTGTGGGATTTGAAGCTTCTTCAGAAGTTCCCTTGGAAGTTTTGGCGCAATTTTTGAGTTGTCACATTGGTAAATTAGGTCGTACTTTAAAACTCCTAGCTGACAGTTACAGAAAACAGTGTTCAGCATTGGAGTTACTGAAGATGTTCCTTAAAACAGCTGGATATAGGTCAGTGATTGACCGCTTATGTTGTACTCTTGTAGTGTTTTGATTTGCCTTTTGTGGCTGTTCATATTCCTATAGGATCATTTTCTGATGAAACCTACAGTGTGGGGGTGAATGGATAGCTGGGTTACATGACACAATTCTAAGGTTCACAGGTGGGACTTTACCATCGGTAGCCCATCCACCCACGCACTCACCTACCTAGCTGTCTGTCTGTCTAAATATATATTTTATTCCTTATCTGGCTTCATGAAGTTCTGCATGTTCACTTTGTAAATTTGTTATGGACAATGATTTTTTTTTCCTGAGGTATTTTAATTTGTTTTCCAGTCTTCCTCTATGGTTGATGATTGTTTTGGGAGAAATTTTCGCTGTTTGTAGCCATCTGGTAGAATTATTTTTTTATACCTATTTTCTATATCAGCTTGTATTATCTTTGACTATCTAACATGTTTCCCCATTAATCACCAGTAACCTTGGGACTTTATCTGAGCTTGTAAAGGATAATACGAGGAGTATTATTCAACAAAGTCATGCCCAAGTACCAGGAATGCAGTTACAGTTGCAAACACAGCATCAAGCTCCCATTCAGCAGTCTCAGCAAGTATATAATTTTATTTTTCTCTTTGCTTGCTATTTGTAATGTATATTTCTGTAGCTCTAGTTCAAGTTTTCGTGCTGTACTGTACTCAGTTCAGCATTTTACAGACCAAATAATCTGTTCAATAAGTAAAGCCCAGTTTCACTCAGAATTGCCTGGATGAAATGGCTTTTCCGGGAAATCTTGTTCTCTAGAAGAGAACGTTAATTCTTGTAACCAGGAAAATCTTTTTCAACTAATTCCTAGAATCCTCTTTCTCCTCTCTCAACAAAGGAAAGTCTATTCTAGGAGGAAAATGGAAATAAAAGAAGGCTCCTGACCTCTCCCCCTCCCTCTCTTCTAGGCAAGTCACTGCTGCTACTGCACTATCCCCCCACAACTGTTGCTCTGCGCTTCCATACTAGATCTTCTTCACCTTCTCCATTCTTCCAGCCCTTCCTACCCACAGCTACCTCTTACCCCTTCCACGCATAATAACCATTCCCATTTCCCCCCCATTACAGTGTCTGGCTGTCAACATCTTCATATTGGCTCCCCCCTAGTCGTTCAAATTTACATACTTTCCTCTTCCACTTCATCTGTCTCCATTGTTCATAGGCCACCACCATCCCCATCCTCTCTTCTTTGCCCTTGCCTTGTCCTACAGGAAGCCAAGTTTTAAATTGTTTTCTCCTTATTATTTGAAAGATTTGAGATTTGATTTTGTCATGGCGATTTGATGTTTTGAGTGAGTCCATACCTAAAGAAATTTTAGCATGTTTGATATGATTATGAGTTAGTAGTTTTTGTGGTACTCCTGAATTATTTTTGGTTTTTAACCATGAATATGAGTTCTGGATGGCGGTTGTTCAAGGGTCAGGTGGTGTAGTTGCGTCAGATTTTGTTTATGTTGAAAGAATATTATTGATGCATCTTTTTATGCTTTATCTAGATTTGAAGGGAAAATTTGAAGGGAAATGGACCTTACACGTTGATTTAATGTAGGATCAGATTCTAGGCTACCTGTTCATTCCATGGGACATGATAGTCATGCCGGGGTGTCCATCCCCCACTTGAATAGTGAATTGTGCACGATAGGATGTAGGAGAAAACTTCTGTCACATGGAAAACAGGATTGACGTAAAGATTTATAGAATATTCTGTCTGAAGTTAAGAAACTAGTCAAAACTTAGGCTTTTGCGTTGTATTTACTTTTACCCCAGTTTCTGTTTCAGCCTCGGGAGTATTTTTGTTGAATATGATGTTTATGTGAATTTGCTTCTGTTATAATTCAGATTCCAAGACAAATGAATGCACAGATGCAGCAAATGAATAGTGCCCAGTATCTAGCTTTTCAACAACGGCAGCAGTGGGAGAGTTTGAGAAGACAACAACAGTTGACAGCTCGTCCTTCCATGAATTCGAATATGAATATAGAAAATGACAGACCTATGGTCCAAGTGAAGATGGAGAATCCTTCTGATTTTCCACTGGATAATAATGCCTTCGCAGCAATGAATGCCAGAAACCCCCAGGTGCATCAGTTGAGGCAGCAACAACTTGCTGCTATATCTACTCTCCGTGCTCAAGCCAACAATGCGTTTAGGCCTATGAATTCTATTCAAATTCCACAAATCCAGTCCCCGTAAGGAATTCTATGAATTAGATTTGATTCTTACTTTTTTCTCTTATTGTTAGTACTTTCGGGGTCATATGAAGTGAATTTGATTGATGAATATGCATTTTTATATGTATCTAATATTTATTGCTTTAAGCAGGAACACTGGAATGGTTAGGGCTCAACCTGTGAAGGTTGAAGGCTTTCAGGAATTGATGGGTGGAGATGCTTCCATGAAGCACGATTCGGAAGAAAATAAGTTAATTTCTCCTCCAAAGTAATATGCAGTAGATGTATATCAGTTGATCTCTATAGAATCTTCCGGAATGGATTCAATAATACCCAAGTTCATATGTTTACAGTTCTGTTATGAATTCGTCCCGTTTTTGTAAATAATCTATTCTGGTATGGATGGAGAATGCACATGGAAAACAAGCATACTTTTGAAAGCTAAGTGGAGTAAAGCTTTTGAATGAAATCAGTTCTTTCTATTCTATTATTTTCTTGATTTTTAAAGAAGCATTTAGCTTTTATTCACTTGTAAGAATAAAAACCTTATACAATCAAAGTGTTTAAACTCTTGGATATTATAAAAAGATGCATGCAATTACCCAAATCTAAATTCTCCTGGGCAAAAACAACAATCCCCATATTACAATCACTAGAAAAGCTAGGAGATTTACATCTTGTACAAGTAGATCTTCATTCATCTCTTATTTCTCCACTTGTCTATTATTTCTCTCTCAACAGATATATACAAACCAAGTAATTCATAAGCGACATACAATTCGTAATTCACTTGGAAAGTCTATTATTCCTATTAGAATACCTTAAACCGTCTTGTGAATTTGTAGATAATCTAAGAATCGATCGATATAACCATCTTGTATATCTTTATTCGACAACATTTCTCTCATCTCTTTAACCTTTTCCCTGTAAACTTTACCTCCTCCTTCCACCATCACCAATCTCAGTGAGCAAGCAACTGCGTCTTTAGTAAATGATCCATCCAACTCATTTCTCGCTATCTCATGTCCCAACTTCTTTTCCTCCAATAGGCTGGAAATCAATCCTTGGTCCGCCAAGAAAGGCAACGAGATTATCCATTTCCCGAATTGCAAAGCCTCCACTACTGAGCTCAGCCCGGAATGACACAAGATTCCACCTACCGATTCATGGCTCAGTACCTTGAGTTGAGGTACCCAGCTTGTAAAAACCACCCCACGTCCTTTGATTCTTTCCTCGAACCCTTCTGGCAACTGAGTCATCTCATTATCTGCTGCCCCTCGTTGCTTCCTCAGAGCCCAGAAAAAAGGCAATTCCGACTTCTCCAAACCCAATGCAATTTCAATGAGTTCATCTTGATTTGGTTTCGTTTCACTTCCGAAAGCTACATACACAACCGATCCTTTTTCTTTCGTGTCAAGCCATTCCTTAATTTCAATCCAGTTTTCATTTTGCTCTTCAGAAACGCCATCAGTAGTTGTTGGGGGCAAATGACCGACTGGAATAATTGGTTTTTGGTAAATATTCTCTAGAAGTTTTAGCCACTCAGGCTCAAACTCATAACAACTTCTCATCACCACCACATCACAGCCGTCAATGGTGGATACCAATCGGTACATGTCCGAAACATTACCACCGTCTATTATTGCTTCCTTAAACATGCGATTAATTTGAAAGAAGCGCACAGAAACAGATGTTTCGAAGGGTACCCACTTGGGTTTGACGGTGAAATCTTCAGGCTTCACCCGATCATCTTGATTTTGCAATGTAAGTGACGTTGGGCCAGTAACGCTCAAACTAGTTGCCGTAAATATACTGAAAAATGCACACGGAATGTTGCGCTTAGCAGCTTCTGGGTATAACCAGTATTGAGCAAAATCAGCAATAACCCAGTCAGGCGAAGAATCTTCCAACAAACAAATGATTCTTGGTTGAAGCTCGTCAAAGGCAATTTTAAGGTAGCGGACCATTTCGAATGGTAAATCAATGGTGGCTTCTGCATCTTCAGGTAGATTATCAACTTTTGGCAATTGAATCTTGACAAATTCTATTAGATGGGTTAAATTTGGAGGCGGTTGGGGAAGACGGTCAATGTTTCTGTGAGTCGAAACAAAGGAGACTCTGTGGCCTTTCTGGGCTATGAGCTTGGCAAGCTCTAGGTATGGAATCAAGTGACCGAAGGCCAGCCATGGGAACATGAGAATATGCAATTTACCCTGCTCAGCCATGGACTNACATGCATTTCATACTAAAATTGTCCTTGATCATTCCACAGGAACTCTAATAATTGAGCGGTGGAATAATTGATCATTAAAAATAAAATAATTGTCCTTAATATGATTATACCCATTAAAAAAAGCCGGCTATGATTGCACAAAATAACTTACTTGCCCATTGCATTGTTAATTAAGAGAAAATAAAATTAATACAAAGGTGCGACTACATATTTGCTCCGACATCAAATCGTAGATAAGGACTTGACAAGTAAAAGTTGGGGACATAAGTAAATTTACCCTGCTCAGCCATGGACTCCAGGTTTAGAGGTGCAGTTTACAGAAAGTTTGTGATTGAGATATTTATGTTGATTAGGTCAGTACAATTGCGACATGCATTTCATACCACAATAATTGAGTGGTAGGGAGACCGGGATTGTTCCTTATATTATCCACCTACATTAACTTTTAGAACCATGCTTGGGGTACATAAAAATATGTACATAGGGGTGTCCATACACTCACATGGGGTGGGGGCCACTCGTATGTACATATTTTTATGTACAAGGGGAATAACCCTAACTTTTATATCAAGTTTGACATTCTTTGGCATGAAATTTATCATTGATTTTTACATCCTTTCACATCGTTGATTAAAGTTTTGACGTATAGGGGATGCTAACAAGAATGTTAACGGTAGCTTACTTGATTATCTACTGGTACACGCCAAACATATCCAACATTTATATTAAGTGCATGTTTGTTAGAGATTAAAGTCCAAATTTTAATTTAAGTCAAAATCAGTAATTTTTTTAACTACATATTTTATTTGTTTTCATCAAAATGTATTAAAAATCTGATATTAAGTAAGGGGCTAAATGAATAATGCTAAAATGGATTATTCATATCGTCCGGTGGTGATTTTATTTTTCTATCATATGCATTAAATATACTTAATCTATCATACTTGTCATACATATGTAACAAATTTTTTTTTTTCCAATCCCATTTATATCATCATCATTTTATTAATTAGCACATCTTATACATGATTATACTCATTCAAAAAAGCTGGTTATTATTGCACAAAATAACTTGCTTATTACGACCCCGTTCGGTAGAGATTAAAATTGAAAAACTAATCGTTATTGTTGACTTTTATTAGACGAGTGTGACCCAATAACGACTATATTTTCAATTATAATTGAATTTTAATCTCTACCGAACGGGACCAATTGTTAATTAAGAGAAAATAAAACTAATACAAAGGTGTGACTACATATTTGCTTCAACTTCAAATCATGTTATTGGGCTATTTGGATGTAAACCATCATCAGACTAGACATACGAATTAATGAAACATCGAAGTTTAGGACCTGACAAGTAAAAGATGGGGACATAAGTACTGCATGAAGCAAACATCGAGGACCTCCAAGAGCATTCGTAGGAGACTTTTTAGGGAAATTTATACTTTTCGTCCCTAGCATTTGCAAATTGATAATAATCTACCTTCAACCTTTTTTGAGCATTAGACATTATTAATCTTTTGAAAATATAACAAAAACCATCTTTTCGTCCATTTTGACCATTAAAATCACGTAAAATGAAGATTTTGCCCTCTCTTTAAATGAACACAAACAGCAAGACCCTATTTGACTCTATTTAAAACAAAATAATTTATTTTTCATACTCATTTTCAATCACACATTTACAAATAAAATATTTTGAATGTAAATTCAAAATTTTTTCTCACTTTTTAAACACACATTATCCAAAAAATCACTATTTAAAAATTATTTTTCCACAATAATGACTATCAAACAGAGGCTAAATAAAAAATACACATAAAGGAAAAATTGCAACATGAACCCTAAATCTTTTCCAAAATTACAAATAAATCACAATTAAATATTTATAAAAAAATTTAGAAAAAAAAAACTCTTCCTCTCCAACCTTCCTCACCAAGTCCAACCAGGGGCAGACCTACTTGAGGATCAATGAGGGCCGCTACCCCCACTCAATTTTCGTATTGCCTGATTTTTCTTCAGGTTTTCAGATTTTTTTCTAATGTTTTTTGGTTTCGTCCTTACTGAACGTCCTTCCTGAGTCCTCCCTTGAATCCAACCCCACAATTCCGTCCAAATCACAAGTTAGCCGCCACCAGTCCAACCACACACCACCACCAAGAGTCAAAATTGTTGGAAATTTATCTTACCAAGAGAGGAAATAGAGTAGAAATCAACAATAATAACCAGCAACATGATGAACAAAAAACCATGATGAAACCCAAATTCAACTATGGAAATAGTTAAAAGAAGATGAAACACTTATCTCA
>CAIGRQ010039529.1:0-12947 GCA_903798375.1 Fraxinus sp. D2006-0159
ATTTAAAACCAAGTTAAGCTCAAATTGAAGTACAATTACTTGATTAAATAAAAATAAAGTACCAGTATTGAAATTTGAAACTATGTTTGGCTTCCATTTTTTTTTTTACCGTCCATAACTACTCAAGTAGAGCTAAAGAAATTACCTTGCAATCCTAATATCCCTTGTTTCAAAATATCTAATTTTCTATAATATTTTAGAATGTATTGTGATGGATTGAAGGAAGTTGTATTTATATACGTAAGCTACAAATTTATTTATCATAAATTTGTAATTAAACCTCGAGTTTTTGTACCTTTTGTCCCAGCCTTTCAGATTAGTACCGAATTTACCCCTAACCATTTTAATTAGCAAAATCCACTCCCAACCTTTAGTATATTTTCAAAATTGGTTCCCTTTGACAAAATTCTATTAGCTAGGACGACGATGTAACTTGCACTTTGAAGTTTTAATTCAAATTTCCATTTATTACTTAATTTTACCGCTCTCAATCATCCAGTGAACCATGTTGAGATAAAGATGTAACATGCATGGTTCCCGTTAATTTATATTTGATAGATGATGTAGATACATTGTTATGTTCTACGCATTAACCGTGTGATATTTTATTGTTCTAAATGTATTTTTACTTATTCATAACTTTCATATAAATAGAACTACTCTACTCATGAGAGATCGTCGGTCATCAACTTCGTGATTGTTTGAATTAAAATAGATAAGCGTATCCTAGTGCCTTTTTCATATTCGAAACTTATCAGAAAGTCTTCAACATGGTTTTTAGTTAATTAAGTTAGTTTTATTTTTAAATAAAAAATTGGTAATGTTAGAAACTATATGACTAGATACATTATAGGAACTAAGTGATTCTTCATCATTTTATTATTTGTTCATGATACCACACGCTTGATGATGCAATTCAACTGAGTATTATTTCCTCAGTCGAAATGGTTTTTAATTCTTGTTTTTAAGTATGTGATTTTATTTATTTATTTATTTATTTTTATAACTTTCAGACAAGAAAAGTTGTTTAAAAAAGTTATTTATTTAAAGTTACTTATAAAGTCATGTGATCCAGTATTTTAATTTACCAGTCATGGTTGCACTTGTTTTCTACTAGAAAATCACGAGTTATGTTTGAACCACATTGTTTTGGAAGAATGTGTTCTGAAATAGTAGATTGATAAAAAAATGTATGGTTGAAAAAGAAGGAAAAGTTATTGATGTGATGAAAAATATTATTTTATTGAAAAATGTGTGATTGAAAATGAATACAAGAATGATAATAAAAATCTTAATTTGTACCATACATGAGCTATATTTTAGTTTTGTAGGGGAGAGGGCATGCTGCATGCATGGCAACAGCACTTTGCTTACTATTTGCTCGTGGGTTGAACGAAGGAGGTCGAGCGTTAAGAATTGAAACGACAACTGTTGAGTTTGAAGATGATTTAATGATATTGGTTAATAGTACTCAGAACTTGTTTGGTAACAATTAAAATTCAATTAAAATTGAAAATATAGCCGTTATTGGGTCTCACCCATCTAATAAAAGTCAACAATAACGACTAGTTTTTCAATTTTAATCCGATTTTAATATCTACTAAACAGGATCTCAATTGACACACATAATAAGTTAAATATTGAATGAACAACAACGTTAATAAAGAAAAAAAAAATTTAAAACATTGTATGTTCTACCGCCTACATTAAATATCAAGTTGTAGTATAAAAAATTGAGATATGTTATAAGTACATGAAATTCAGCAGGAAAATTTACAAGTCCTGTGCATTTTTCTGTTGATTTTTCTTGTACTTGCAGACTTTTTGTAAAAACTTTTAGAGGTAATGGCACATAACGTTCCCACCTTTCACTATCATTGTGGAAAACGTCTATACCTTTTATTTTTTGGCATTCACCCTTATTTCCAACTTTCATTGCGCAAAATGTTATTTTCATTTATTTTATTAGTTAAAAATTGTAAAATGACTAATATACCATTTCTTTAAATAAAACAAAAGGAAAAAAGAAAAAGAATAATTGCATTCATAGTCCCAAAATTTTTAAAAAGCGAAAATAAGTCCCAAATAAATTATTAAAAGGGTAATTAGCACATAACGTCCCTACTTTTCACTATTATTGCAAAAAACATTCCTACTTTTGTTTTTTACATTTTCACCCCTAATTACACATTTGATTACGCAAACCCTCGTTTCTATCCATTTTTCATCTAATTTCTCAACAAAACTGTGAAATGACGAATATACCATAATATTTAAATAAAAAAAGCTAAACAATTAATTGTAACCATATTCCCGATTTTTTTAAAAATTGCAAACGAATCCCCATATAATTTATTTAAAAATAAAAAATTTTAAAAAATAAAAAGTGCAAATGAGTTCCAAATAAATTATTAAAGAATTATAAATTTAAAAAATATTTTTTATTTAAATATGAGGGTATATTCATTAATTCACAGTTCTTTATTGAGAAATTAGATGAAAATGATGGTTTACGGAGTCAAATGTTTAATTAAGGGTGGAAATTTAAAAATAAAATAAAATGAAAGTTAGGGACTTTTTTTTTTACAATAACGGTGAAAGGTAGAGATATTATGTACTAATTACCATATTAATAATTTATTTGGAACTCATTTGCATTTTTTAAAAAAATTGGGACTATTGATTGCAACTATTTTTTTATTGTCCCTTTTGTTTTATTTAAAGAGGATGGTATATTCATCATTTCACAATTTTTAATTGAGAAAATAAATGAAGAGGACTTTTTGCGCAATAAAATGTAAAAATAATGATGAAAATGCCAAAAAATGAAAAATATAAACATTTTTCACAATAACAATAAAAGATCTAATTACCCAAACTTTTAATATCATATTCGACGACCAATCAACTTGAGTTAGCAAGTCACAATCATTCAAAATTTAAAGTTAATGAAGCAATGATGGAACTTTAATTCAAGTTTTATGCATTTAATTTTTTAGATCCCTTTTTTTCACATGCTTTAAGTTAAAGCAAAATTTCGTACCAAAAGAAGTGTAATAAAAGGCATGATAGGTTAGGCCTTCATCACAACAGGGCACAAACATCACTCTTTGAGGGTCCCACAATGTCACCAAACCACACACCCCATTTTTTATATTATAGTCGTGTTTGAACCACATTATTTTGAAAGAATATATTCTGGAATAATAAATTGATAGAAAATGTGTGGATGAAAAAAGAAGGAAAAGTTACTGATGTGATAAAAATATTATTTTATTAAAAAATACGTGGTTGAAAATGAGTAGAAGAATGAAAATGAAAATTTTAATGTGTACTAAAAAGTAGCATATTTTTTATAAAAGTCACATATGATCTCCGTTCGTTTAAATTATTAATAAATTTTTAGGATGAATAATAATGGTACCCATATAACCACACACAACTTCTCATTTTTTGATAATTAGAATTTTAACGAAAGAAAAAACTTTGGTCCCAACATTGATCCCAAAATTCATGTATTTCTTTTTAAGGGGTAGCAAATTATACATTATTAATTGGCCAACCAAAGTAAGAATTACAATTTTTACTTGTTTTGGTACAACAATGAATTAAGGAGACGTTGCTGTCATCTAAATCGATGATAATTTCTACTAATGATGAGTAAAATTACTCAAGGACTGAAAACAGAAATCTAATTCTCGATTCGAATAATAAGAAATTGTTAAGTTTGAATTTGACTATAACTAAGGTCTCGTTTGATCAACATTATTATCTCATTAAAATGAAAAATACGACCGTTATTCATCACATTAACATTTAAATTCAGATTTGCTATCTCTTATGTGGGTCCCAATAACGATTATATTTTTCATTCTCATTTAATAATAATTTGGCCCAAACAGGGGCTAAATTGACAAATTAGATCCGAATCTAGTATGTTCGGGGAAACACGACCCGGCCCACCCACCGCCAAGCCTGCGGACTTCTTGTACGTGAATTACCTGCAGAATTCAGACTCTTCTTCCACATGGAACCAGTGGGTGGATCATAAAATTCAGGAATAAAGATGTTCATCAAGGGTAAAATAGTAACTTCAACCTGCTGATATTTGTCTACGGAGAAAGAAGACACAAGCGTGTGCACTATTCAACTTTGGTCGGCCAACTCCTTCAATTTTTCCCCTATAATTTTCCTTTAATTCCTATTTTGGGTTCGAAAATTCTAATATTTCCATTTTAAGTACTGCCGACTAAGCACTAACTAGCCACAAAAAAAAACTTATCTAACTATAAATCGATTTTTTTAACGTGCAAGTCGATCACGAAATTAATAATTATTACTCTTTATTTTATACCTAAACTTTTTTTCTTTCTTTCTGAAAAATACATCCATTGAAGGGTAAATCGGTCCAAACATATTCTAATCTAATCGTTTTATTGAAATAAAAACAAAAAGTAAGCTCGAAGTCAGGTGATCGACATGAAACAAAACAAGTTGAACGAAGTTGAGTGAAATTTCGGACATTAACGGTGAAGGGCAAATTGGTCCAACATAATTCAAATTAGCCGTTTAATCATTTTTTCAAAAAATTACTACCTGTCAACAAATCATATAAATTGCAAAATACTTTTACAGATATTAAATGCAGATATAATTTCCCTGTCACAGACTCACAAAGCGAAGGAAACCTATGCATACACATATAGATACACTTGAATATACGCACATACACATTTATAATCATTATCTTCTTCATCAAACCCTCAATTTCAGTCTCCCAAGCAATCTCCTAAAATTCATTTGTTAAGAAATTAGGTTTTGTTTTCATCTCAGATCTGTTTGAATTTTCCCATTTTTCAGTCACAAGGTATATTTTTATTTATAATATGGATCATTTTAAGGGTCTGGTTATGAGTAGGTTTTTTTATTTTTTATTTTTTTTGTTAAGATGGGTTACTTGTTTTAATTTTTAGGGCTAAATTTACACTAGCGCAATCGGTGATTGAAAGTTATTGTCTGAATTGATTGATACGATCAAGAATTGGGGTCGCCTGTGTCTTCAATTTGATGTGTTGCTTTGATTTCGATTTCTCCCCTCCTTGCGTTGTAAGTCTCGTTTCACCCCATTTTCCAATGAATTCGTAATTGTTATTAGTTGAATTACGGGCTTTGAATTTTTGGTTAATATTTTGTTGTTTGAAGTGTGGAAGAATTAGATCTTGAAATTGGCTCCGCAAAAGCGATCTATGCGCCACATGGGTGGCCAGATGCAGCAGAGCAATGCGGCGGCTGCCACTGCTCTGTATGAGAACCCGGGACCCACGGTATCTAGTGGAGATGCTGGGGAAGCCGTGATGGCGCGGTGGCTCCAGTCTGCAGGGTTGCAGCATCTGGCCTCTCCAATGGCATCCAACACTGTTGATCATCGCCTGCAGGTGCTTATACGATTTGATCTCTCTACAATTCTGATTTATCTTGAAATTATTTGGTTTTGTTTTTCTCCATATATAGTGACTCGAATTTTGTTGAAAAAGTATTAGTTTATACATTGGGAATGTGGAAGTTAGAAAACTTAAATTTGCAATGTTATTTAGAGCCTGTTTGGTACGGCTTAAAATCCAATTAAAATTGAAAATATGACCGTTATTGGGTCCCACCCGTCTAATAAAAGTCAACAATGACGGCTATATTTTCAATTTTAATCTGATTTTAATCTCTACCACACACCCTCTTAGAATGTGTCGTGACGTTTATTGTCTACTAATTTCATTCCCTAGGCGTGTGAGGGAGAGAGATTTAATGTTCATCATTTTTGAGGAAGCTGGACTGATTTATACTGCTATAAGTTCTGAGTATAATTCTTTTTCATGAAGTGTTATTTTATTTTTATTTTGCTGAAATTTTGTGTAGGATTTATTGTCAGTGTCAAGTGCTCTGATCATTCATAGTAATTAGTATTTTGTGCTGTAGCTTAAAAAGATGCTCACTGGATCTTCCTTAAATCTATATTTTTGGTGTCTCGTGAGTATTATGTAACTTCTATTTAATTTCATATAACTGTATGACTGAAAGATTTTTTTACTTGTTTCTTTCCATTTATATGTCCTTTGAGTTTGTAACTAACAGTTAGAGTTATTATGTTTGAAGGGTTATGGAGCACAATCTGCAGAAGAGAAACAGAGGCTTTTCATAATGAGGAATCTCAATTTTAGTGGGGAATCTGGTTCTGAGCCTTACACTCCGACTGCCCAAAATTCGGGTGCATTTGCTGCATCAGATGGCATTTATTCACCCGAGTTTAGAGGGGATTTTGGAGCTGGGCTTCTCGATCTACATTCTATGGATGATACTGAGCTTTTGTCTGATGTACATACAAATATTTGACTTGGAAAAATTTAAATTTACTTATCAAAACTAGCAAGTGATCTTAACTGATAATGCACAATTTTCCTGATTTTTGTTTCAGCATGTTATCTCAGAGCCATTTGAGACATCTCCTTTTATGCCTGCTATATCCAATGCAATTGAGAGTAACTTTGACGTGATGGTCAACAGGCTTCAGAAAGGGCAGACAGATGCGGATGCTCCTGTTTCATTTCCTGCGAATGAAAAAGAAAGCGGTACACGGGAAAACAATGTGGCTAAGATTAAAGTTGTGGTATGTTCCTCAAGCAACATTTTTCAACCTTCTCTTCCCCGTGAGGTCTAACTTGTCAATGTTGCATGATGGATGTCTGAGGAACTAAAAGAGAAATGTGTACTTTCTTTCTCAGGTGCGCAAAAGACCTCTTAATAAAAAGGAAATAGCCCGTAAGGAGGACGATATTGTCACCGTATGTGATGATTCTTCTTTAACTGTGCATGAACCCAAGCTAAAGGTTTGGAAGCATCAGAGCATTGTTCCTATTTTGAATTTTTAATAATTATGATATGAAGGCGGATTAGAGCTAAGTGTTGGATTACTTTTATTTATATGTCTGACTTGGGGAATTCACGTTGGACTATCATATTGAAGGTGGATCTGACTGCCTATGTAGAGAAACACGAGTTCTGCTTTGACGCCGTTCTAGATGAGAATGTAGCAAATGATGAGGTAATACACCTTCAACTTAAGCGCGCACGCACACACACATATATTTGCGTTCTACATAGATATACTTGCTTTGCGTTCTTTTTACTTTCTTGAATTTCCTTTTTCTTTTTTTCCTCCATTATTATTTTTTATTTAGTGGTGAGGTGCTGGACCTGGTGGTTTGGAATTGTGAGCGATTGGTTGACATAATACAATGATTACTTCTGTTAATTTGTTTTCTGCAAGGCTTGATTGCTACATTTTTCTTTATCAGGTATACCGCATTACAGTGGAGCCAATCATCCCTACCATATTTCAGCGTATAAAAGCAACATGTTTTGCATATGGTCAGACAGGTATGTGGAGCCTCTTTTTTTTCATATTGCATTAGGTTGCATCTCTATTAGTGTTGCACAGATTATGGTCGCTAGTACTAGGAGCCAGGGCGCATCTTAAACACGTAGATCACTATTCACATTTAGATTCTGTCCAGTGACAATATTCAGGATTTAAGTTCCTGTTCATGTCTGTCGATCGCTGGTTTCTGTTTGTCTCCTCTCGACTTACAGGGCACTGGAAAGTATTGGGGGTTAAGGAATGATATAACTGGATTTATATTAATTGGACTTTAGTTGTCAAGGCCTTCACATGTAAGTCACCCAGTTATTGCTCATGCATCTTTGTTTTGATTTGGACTACCTTACGTGATTAAATTTTCGAGTTCTTTTGAGGTTAATTGGAGCCAAGATCAAATGGTTTGATGTAGCTTGGCTAATTATTACATGGAACTAAGCTCCTGCTTTTTGTACACGAATAAGTGTACATATTCTAAAGTTTTATTTGGATGACTGACCTCTCTTTTCTTTTCTATTTTAATTTACTTTCTAGGGAGCGGTAAGACTTACACTATGAAGCCGCTACCTCTTAGAGCTGCTGAAGACCTTGTTAGATTGTTGCACCAGCCAGTTTATCGTGATCAAAGATTCAAGCTATGGCTTAGCTTTTTTGAGATATATGGTGGAAAGCTTTTTGATCTTCTAAGTGATAGAAAGTTAGTATTCTATTACTTTGTACTTCGATTTTCTTTCCTCCATTGCCCATGCTCATGTTTGAATTTACATTACATGGAAAATGATTTTGTGAAATCATCTTGAATATTAGTGTTTGAAATGGCTCTTGATGATGTTTGCCTTCTTTGCTCATAATTTTTATCCAGGAACATCATGCATCTTTGATATGACACAAACTTCAAATAAATGCAATGGCTATACAGTGTTTACAATTCTGTTTCCCTGATATTATTTTAATGTTCTGTGATGTTTTCAATTCTTTTTGTAGGAAACTTTGTATGAGAGAAGATGGGCGGCAACAAGTTTGCATTGTTGGACTACAAGAATTTGAAGTGTCAGACGTGCAGCTTGTGAAGGATTATATTGAGAGGGGAAATGCCTCTAGAAGTACAGGTTCGACTGGTGCTAATGAGGAGTCATCGAGGTCACATGCAATATTGCAACTGGTTGTCAAGAAGCACAATGAGGTGAAAGACTCTAGGCGGAATAATGATGGAAATGAGTCCAAGGGTGGGAAGGTTGTTGGGAAGATCTCCTTCATTGATCTTGCTGGTAGTGAGAGAGGTGCTGATACAACTGATAATGACCGACAAACACGGTACTAATTCTGGTAGACATGTGGCCAATGGCTTGTGTCTTTGCATTTTCCTTTTGGTTTTTATATCACATGCTACATTTTCATTTGCATCTTGCCATGTTTCAAAAGCCTTATTCTTCTAATATCATGTTGCTCGTTGTTAAAGAGCTCTTTTTATTTTTATTTTTTATGATTGAATTCTGTTCAATAGACTTGAAGGAAATATAACCAACCACCTGTCGTTTAACTTTGGTGGTTGTGAATCTTGTGATCACTGGTCACTAAAAGTCTTGTTTAAATAATAAGATAACTCTGCTTATATGTTTCAGTGAGGTGTAAGATTATGGGGGTGTTTGATGGATATTATTGAGGAAAAAATGTATTTTAAATAGTGATATGATGGGAAATATGTGGTTAAAAAGTAGGGAAAAGTTATTGATACGATGAAAAATATTATTTTATTGAAGAATGTTTGGTTGAAAATGAATTTTGAAAGAATATGTGTCAAACAGGGGCTACATCACTGCAAATGTATTCATTTTTACCAGCTTTGAGGGATTTCAGTGCTATGGCTGCTTGATAATATTTGAAAAAAATTAATGGATTGGTGTTTGATATTAATATTAAACAATAAATATTATCTTGGTAACAGATCACCATTCACGATGGTTTTTGATTCTTTTAGCTGGAATGTGCACTTACTGATCAGTTGTATGTTGTGCTCTAAATTTACCTTCTCATTCTCAACTTCCCTCCTTTTACCGTGGCTTGACAATATCTGTGCTATAATTCGCAGAAATGATTATTTTTGGTCTTGGTACCCTTTCTTACACGAATGCTTGATGTCTTTATCTTATCTAGACATATTTGAAAATTCTTTTAGCAACTTTTTCTCAAGGGCCAGTTTTGTAACTCCAGGTGATGTGTTTTGTTGTTTCGTAGGATTGAAGGAGCAGAAATCAACAAGAGCCTTTTGGCTTTGAAGGAGTGTATTCGTGCTCTTGACAATGACCAGATCCACATTCCATTCCGTGGGAGCAAACTCACTGAGGTGCTTCGTGACTCCTTTGTTGGCAACTCAAGGACCGTTATGATCTCTTGCATTTCTCCTAACGCTGGTTCCTGTGAGCATACCCTTAATACGTTGAGATATGCGGATAGGTATGTTTGTTTCTATGTGAGTTAATAATATTTACTTAATCATGTGGCTTAAGCTCATAAATCGCTTTGAGTTGGCAGGGTTAAAAGTCTTTCCAAAAGTGGAAACCCAAAGAAGGATCAAGCTAGTTCATTACCGCCTATTATCAAGGAATCTTCATTAGCACCATCTCCGTCTGTTGGTGCTGATACAGAGGATGTTTATGAGAAAGGTCAAGAGTCTAAAGCAGTGGATACAAATAGAAGGGATCTAGGGAAGGAAACTTATAATGTTTCTACTGATTATGAAAAAACACCCTCAAGCTTTTCTTCTAACAATGCCTTTAATGCCCATGAGGAAAGTAGTGTGATTTCTTCTGCTTTGGAGAAGGAGCAGTTTGATGTGAGAAGTTCTGTGATTTCTACTGGTCAGAAGACATACTCGACAATGTATTCACAGAATTCCGCTGATACGGAAGATAAGGTTCAGAAAGTGTCTCCACCTCGGCGGAAGGCTTTCAGGGATGAAAAGCTGGGAACTGGTTCTAAAAGAGATGCTGCTAATTCTGATTTGCCAACGACCACAAGTTATAAACAGCAAATCACGAACAATTCTAACGCAGCTAGTATTGGCTCATTCCCTGGTTCAAAAAGAGATGGCGCTAGTTCTGATTTGCAAACCACAAGTCATAAACAGCAAATCTCGAACAATCCTAATGCAGTTAGTAGTGGCTCCAAACAGTCCGAACTCGAGCCTCCTGGTGGGAGCATAAATGAGATACTTGAGGTTGGTTTTGAACGTACCTCTTCTCAATAACTTCAATCATCTGTTAAAATGGAAGTGTTTCATACTTGATTATTCATTGTACTTTTTGACTGTGAAGGAAGAAGAGGCCCTGATTGCAGCCCATAGAAAAGAAATTGAAGATACAATGGAGATAGTTCGTGAAGTAAGTGGAGAATCTTTCATTTTTGTCATTTTTCTACAATACTTCATTTCAATACATCATATAGGTTGCAACAATGATATATGGGTCCAAACGTGCTTTTCGCACATGCTGCTGTAAAAGAGAGTGCATGATCAAAACGTATTAATATACCTGTAGGATTATCTCCAAGTTCACATAGGAAACATATCTTCTGTGATTGATTATAATTGCTCTCTCTCCTGGGCTCTTCTAGGAGTAATTGTCACCAACTCCAATGGTCATCTGCATTTCTATGAACAACCATTTTTCATTGATGTGTTTCTACAACACATCCATCTTACTTAACTAAATAATAATAATAATAATAACAACTAAACTTTGACTAACTGCAAAAGAATGAACTGTTCTGTTGAGCACAGTTAAAAGAGATTTATTAACTTCTTTTTCTTTTGAATGCCAGGAAATGGAACTGTTAGCGGAAGTCGATCAACCGGGAAGCCATATTGACAATTACGTGACACAATTGAGCTTTGTGCTCTCACGCAAAGCAGCAAGTCTGGTCGGCCTTCAAGCTCGCCTAGCAAGGTTCCAGCATCGGTTGAAAGAACAGGAAATTCTGAGTCGAAGGAGGGTACCTCGTTAAGGCAATATTTAAATGCCAATTGTGCCACAATTCTAACTCCTGCCGTGTACTTTCCTTATTACTTTGGTTTTTTAATCACATACAGCTCAATTTTACTGGCAATACATGTAATACAAGTCGTCTGGCCAAGTTTGTATTTGTTCTGCAGAAGGAAAAAAGTAATAGATCTGGTGGAAAATAAATTCTGAACTGGCACAACTTATACCATGCTGAAGTCACGAAGAAGAAAACTATGTTGTGGCTGAGGATGCAAGACGGGACTTTGGGTTGTTGTTGGCTAAATGATACAAGGATTCATGTTTGTTGGTGAAAGTGTACTATGAAAAATATTTCAACTGAATTGAATCTCGATTTGTTCTTATCGAGTGTTGTTGGTAGGTTCGGTAGAATTCTGGCTGTTGGCTGCCTGAATGATTTGAAGAGGCTTTTTACTTTAATAGCAAAATGAAAACAAGAAAATGATTTCCATGAAAAATTTTGGTTATCAAACAACACTTTCTGGGAAAGATGGAATTTTACTAATTTCCTTGGAAAATCCTCCAAATCAAACAGTCCAGTTTACTTTTTATTTTTTTGCAATGAAAACAAATTTTATGAATAATTGTAATTTTTTTTTCCCTTTAATCGACAATTTTCATGAAAAATAAAGTCAAACAAATACCAAAAGATTCAAAATTTCAATATTTTTCAGGTGGAAAATTATCCAAATCAAATAAAATTAATTGACAATTCTCAGTAAAACAAGTTCTAAGCAATTCAATATTTTGGCAATAGAAACAAATTTTATTCACAATTGTAAAAAAAAAAATCTATTTAATGGATAATTTTCATGGAAAACAAAGTCAAACGAATACCAAAAGATTCAAAATTTCAACATTTTTCAGTTGAAAAATTATATCAATCAAACACAATAAATTGACAATTCTCAGACAAACAATTTTAGATAATTTAATTTTCTGAAATTCATTTTCTTTCTACCCTAACTTTAGTCTTGCAATTAAACGGACACTAATTGTTTATAGGTGTCCAAAGTGCATATAGCAGGTTGACTCGGACTTGAATAAGATATAGGACTGCTAAATCGTGTACTAGGAGGTCTTCGATTAATTCCTTGTCCCATGAACTGATATCAATGTCCTTTTCAGTCTTGTCCTCAACTTGTATCTTGAGAAACGCGAGATTCGACCTAACTACACCTATAGTGGGTGATTATGTCTAAATGCGGAAAAAACAAAATTAATTAACAAGCAACATGTTACAAGTTAATTATGCCTAGGCGATTAATCAAACAATCCAATTAAGCTTATCTTTGAATACCACAGCAATACCAAACCAATAGACAAAGCAGTAAACAATACATAATTGTTCACGGAGAAACCTAACGTGGGTAAAACTCCGAGCACTTTGCTAGTCAAAGATCCACTATAAACTGTCAATTAACTTACAGACTACCAGCAAAGTTAACAACACAAGCTTTCTGATCTCCTTTTCGAAGTGTGAAGCAGCCCTCCTGGAATGT